>CM049600.1:8258314-8548314 GCA_026979955.1 Megalurothrips usitatus | reverse complement strand
CTATGACGATGTTAACGTGCTTGGAGGGGGGCCGAGGTAGGCGGGCCGGGGCGCCTGCAGGCCGGTGGTGCGGGGCGCAACCCTTACCCAGACCAGGCGAGCCGGCGGCAGCGGCGGCGCCAGTGGGCCGGGCGCAGCCCAGCCTAATTTATATACAGCATTGCATTCGGCAAACTACACTACTTTGTTTCCATAATTGCTTGTCGGGCAGAGAGCAGCAGGGCAGGGGTGGGGGAGGGGGCGTGGCGGGGAGGGGAGAGGGGGGCGGCGCCGGGCCGCGACCGCGAGAAACTTGTTGTTGTTTCCGAAAGGAGATGTAACGTCCGCGCGGCGCGTGCGGAAAGTTTAATTGAAGGGAAGCAGAGCGGCGCGCCGACTTTCTCATACATGCCGCCGCTAGCCGAGGGCCCGCGGGCCGCCGGCTCGTAAATCTTGGCCGCCGCCGCTCGGCCCGGGTAGGTGAGGCGGCGGCGGCGGCTCGGCGGGCGCCGCATTTGACCCTCTTCCGCACAGCCCTCACCGCGCGCGCCAACCAAGCGGCGGGAAATTCAAACGTGACTCGGCGAACCTTCAAGAAAAAGGCTCTCATGTCACTAATAAGGAAATCGAGTTTCCTTATATTTGTAAACTTTGTTAAAAGCATATTTGTTTACTCTTTTGTCCCTGATTGAACTCGGCGGTCTTGAATTGTTGAAATTTTAGGGGGTGCAGCTGCTGCGCTATCCTACTCTGCTTCCTCCCTGTCAGATAAGAGACGGAAAACTTCCCGGCGCGGATGAGTGCGGAGGGGAGGTGAGGGGGGGGGGGGAGTGCTGTCCCCGTACGCGCGTACAGAGTTACATCATTACGGGCCGCCCGATTAAAATATAAGTAATGGCCGGGATTGCCTTGGACTGGTGCCGGGTGTCTCACGAGCCCTGCGATAGCCGCTGCTGCCGCCGCTGCTTGTGCCGCTCGCCAGATGGCAGCCACTTCATCACTTTCGCGAGTCTTGATCGTGTGGATCAGGGCGACGGAGAAGAGAGAGGGGGGGGGGGGACCGCAGAGATAACACCAGAGAGACGGGGTGAGAGAGAGATAGAAACAGGGTCCGGAAAAAGGGATGGGCAGTGAGAGGGGACAGGCGAGAGGAGGGATGGGAAATGCGGTTCCCAGCTGACGGGTCGTGGCGCTGGATATCTCTCTCTCTCTCTCTCTCACTCTCTGGCCAGCGCTCGGTTACTCTTCCGCCGTCTGCGCTTTCGGGCTAATTTCGCTGGCTCTTTGCATCATCTGCGCGCGCAGAGCGGCGCGTGCACAACCACGTTTCGAAAAGGCGTGGTATGTTTTTTGGTGTTGTTTTTTTTTTTTCAATTTTACAAGTGTAACGAGAACTATGTAAATGAGTCCACTGTAAACAGATGACACGGTTGAAACAAAACTGGGTCCTGTTGTGCAGGTCGACGTCCGACTCGGTGCAGAGTTGTTCGCAAACTGTTGTCTGGTCCTGAAGGGGCGGGGCCTCGGACACACCCACAGACACACGCAGTGTGTAGAGCATCACGCATGCCCACGCATGAGGAGCAGGACAACGAACAGGGGTCTTTTCGGAGCGTCCACCGCAAACATGCGTGCTGCGAGGGGCGGCCGGAAGGGCTGGGAGGAGTGGGGAGGACGGGAGGGGAGGACGGGAGGGCAGGGCGCCCCTGGTCAGAGGAGACTGTTAAGAGCCCTCCTGGCCACGATCCAGGGCCAGGCAGAGATTTGTTTACTCAGGATTCCTGCAGACCGTTTCTCGTCGGGGCCCTCGTGAATATCGCCGTCGTCTTTGGGCCGGCGGCGGCGGCGGCAAGGGGGGGGGGGATAGAGATATGTCGTTGGGGCTGGAGTAGGGGGTGGGGGAAGCCGGAACAGCGGACACTTTGTTTATCTGCGCACGTCCGTCCGTTTGCCGTGCGGGGTGCCGCGGCGTCGCAGAGCTACGAGCGTCCACAGCAGAGGGAGGAGGCGGCCAGGGACACCAGATCAATGTCAAAAACAAAAGTTGAGAAGCGAATTTTTTTTATTTGTATTTCCTGGATAAGCGAGGGCGCGGTCAAATTGGTCAAATCCGTGAGGAGCAGTAGGTGCCCGCTGTACCTGTGTGAGCAGGATGCGTCCTTCTCGTGTATGACCACCTCGTCGCTACTCTCTCCCACCTGTAACAAAAAAAAACAACACATTTGATCAACATTTATTTTTCGAAGTACAAGGGATGACGCCTTAAAAAATAATTTGGGGCACATTTAATTCCTTTTCATAAAAAAGGGTAGTTTGAAGTTTTTGACCGTTTTTTTTTTTGCCGTCAGTGTTGCGGCTGTGCCGGCGGAGTCTCTCTCTCTCTCTCTCTCTCTCTCTCTCTCTCTCTCTTCTGTGTGTGTATTGCACGCTCCGTGGCGGGGCTCTGCGTGGGGTTGAGCGGGGCACGATCGGGTGCGAGGGGGTCGTCGGGGCGCGCAGTCCATCTGTGCGATTGCTGCCCGCCCACAACAGTGTGCGAGCGGTCCGCTTGCGACGCCGTCGTGCACCCCGCCGTGGTCCGGGACTGAGGGGCGGCGGCTGATCCCCGCGGCAGCAGCGCGCCGCCGCTGTCCCCGCCGCGGTCCCCTTCCCGCCGCTCCGCGCCGCAATCCCGCTCAGCGAAGCTCTCGGTGCGGCTGCAAAAGCTTTGCAGGGGGGGATAATGCAAAAAACGATCGCCCTCGTGAGTCGACACTAAGCCGCCAAGGCCTCGGCGGCCGGGAGGCGCTTCTAGCCGGAGGGGAGCTGGAGGGCCGCCGCCGGCCGCCGCCGCCGGCCGCGCACGTCTCCCCCCGGGCTCACAACGCGCACGCTCACCGCGCTGCAAGGCTCGCTAATAAAGTCGGCTCACGGCCTTCACACTGTGCTGCACCGCGGGGGCGTGGCGGCGCAGGGAGGCCCCTGATTGGCCGGCCGCCCAGGCGCCGATAATCCCCAAAGGGTTACGGGTGAGTGCCGGCGATGATATGGGCGCCCGCCTGCTGTGCGGCGGCTGAGGCCCGGCTGAGGCCCGGCTGAGGGTGCTGAGGCCCCCCCCCCCCCCCCCCCCCCAGTATGCTCCGGCTGATTAAGCAGCCCCCGCAAGGTCACGCGGGCCGCGACCGACCCCCTCAGCCACGCCGCTCACAACGATTCATTTCCATTCAATGAAGCGGTATTATTTTATACGGCGTTCGCGGCGGGGCAAAGTGCGGAGTAAGTGAGTCCCCGGGCTCGTTGCAGCGGAGTGCAGCCCGGGGCGGCGGGCGTCAGCGGGCGTCAGGCCGGGCCTGCAGCGGCAGCAGCGGCAGCAGCGGCGGCGGCGGCGGCGGAAGGCGAGGGAACGGCCAGGATCTCCGTAAATGGGGCCATCTTCGTCGTTTGCGCTATCGGCATTCCAGTCCAGCTAAGAGAGCGTGGCGGGTCGTGACGACGAGCGTGACGCCCAGGGCAGAGAGAGAGAGAGAGAGTGAGAGAGAGAGAGCGGAGGGAGACAGGGAGGGACCAGGGACGAGGGAGGAGGAGAAAGGGTCTGGAGAGAGCAGGGTGGAGTTATATCAAAGCAGAGAAATAGAGAGGGACAAAGAGGGAGAGACAATGAAGGAATGAGAGAGAGAGAGAGTACGTGGGAGAGTATAAGCAATGTTAAGGGAGAGAGAGTGGGGGATAGTGCGGGAGAGAGAGAGCTGGCCGCAGGGTGCGCGGCACGCTGGGGCTGAGCATCGGCCTGATCCGGACTGCTACTCTGCGTTGTTTGGTCGGAGACGGCTGGCGGGCCCCCTCCCCTCCCCTCAGCTGCCTCAGCTCTCCCTCCGCGCTCACAGCGCTGGAACAGCACGGCCCGGCATGGCCACTCGGAGTCGCCTCATTGCTCCATCGCTCGTGACACGGCCGCGGCACTACTGCAGTGCCGCCATACCTGCCGCCTCGCCTCCCGGCCGAGGCGGGACATACCCCGCCAGTTAATGTATTCCTCATCCGAAACGGCGTTTTCCTGAAATCCGGCGGCGTTTGCGAGGCTGCCGCCGCCGGGCGCTGTTGCTGCTTCTGCCGTCCCCGGAAAAAGAAATGCCGCCGCCGTTTTCTGGGTCCGACGTCCGCGCCCGCGCGTATTCGCGCTGTACACTACTCTTCAGATGGATCCATTTAATTTCACTTAGCGACGTGGGTATTTTTTTTTTTTTCAACGGCCTTATCCCCCCTGCTTCCCTGTTCCGCGTCGCTAAACTGTGTTCTTATACCTTCCCTGTCCCTCTCCGCCTACATCCCGGTTCTCTCTCTCCTTCTCTCCCCTCCCCCCCTCTCTCTCTCTCTCACACTCTCTCTGTCTCTCTCCCTTGCCTTCTCTCTCTCTCCCCTCTCCCCCTCTCTCTCGCTCCGCCCAAGTGCTTTGGCCAAAGTGTTGAGTAATTACGCGGCAGCCACGAAAACATTTCGCGCGGCGCCACACAACGACGCACTCTCGACGCGGCATTGCCACATATTGCTGGCAGATCGCGCCTGCCTGGCTGCCTGGCTGGCTGCCTGCCTGCCTGGCTGCCTGACTTCCCGCCGGAGCCAAGTGGGTGCTGTGCGGCTGGCCGCAGCACGCAGATAATGATGACGTAGTGTTGGCGGTGCCGCCGCCGCGCTGCAACGCATCCGTGCTCATTCCCTCACTATCGATCTCACACCGAAACCGAACGCGGAAACTGCAGGCGTTGCCAGTGTTTGCGGCATTCTGCACTTCTTTTCCGGAATCCCCACCAAATTTCAGCGAAATACCTTACTGTGCCTCGTATGTTTGTTTTTTTCTCCACCACAACTCGACATCAAAAGCCTCATGTCGATCTTTTCAAAAAAAAAATTTTTTCGAAGGGTACTGTGTTTGGAATACTCGCCCTTATCTACTCCGGGCCTCGAAGGAATTTAGAATTTCTCTTTGTTCGAATTGTACTTTTTTTTCCAAATTTCTGGGTCACACTGCGGAAACGGCGGGGCGCGCCGTACCAACATCACCATATTTAAACTGTCCGCGCGACCCGCGAAAGGTGCGCGCGCGCGAGCGGCGATCAATAAAACGTCACGCGGCCGGCGAAATTAATGATAGCGCCAGTTGTGAAATATGAACAGCAGCGCGGGAGCGAAAACGCAGCGCGACTCGCGCCGTGTCCGCCGGAAGTTGGCACGACTGATTACGGTCCGGGCGCGCGCGCGCGTTTGTCCGCCGCCGCCGCTGCTGCTGTATCAATTATGGATCACGATTTGTCGTGTCGTTTGGCTGGTTGGTAGGCCCGGCGGCAGAGGTGTTTGTAGTAGGCAGCGGGTGCTGCAGCTCTGTCTGTCTGTGTGAGCCGCCGCTCAGCCGCCGCTCAGCCGGCCTCGGCGGTGGTGTCGGGCCACAACGCGGCGGGTTTAACACAACTATGTGCGTTATGACGGCTATCTATGCGGACTTTATTATGTGCTCATGTGTGTGGGGAGGGAGAGGGAGAGGGGGGGGCAGCATCGGCGCGAACAATGCGTGAAATTGAGGAATTAAAGGGGGGAGGGCGAGCGGCGGGGCGGTGACGCGGAACGCTATATATAGCGAGTATGGGAGGTGGTTGTTACACAGAGAGAGAGAGAGAGAGAGAGAGAGAGAGAGAGAGAGAGGGAGAAGAGAGACAGAGAGAGAAGCGGTCCAGCAGCTAATGAAGAGTTTGGGGGGCGGCAGGGAGGAAGAGTCGTATTGGGGGGGGGGGGGGGGGGAGTGGTGCCAAATAAAAGGGTCGGTTTGGCTTCGGCGGTGTGCGGGCGCGGGGGGGGGGGGGGTGGGGGCGGCCTTATGGACGGGAGGAGATAGCTTCGGGGATTGGCCGGTGTGAACGAAGCCCCGCGCCGCAGCGAAGCGGGTGCCAGGTAGCGACGCAGCAGCGCCGAAGAGCACCCTCCGAACCGAACCTGCTCCTGCTGGTGTAACGAAAACGACGCGTACTGCAGAGATCATTTTCTCTTCAATGTATTGATTAATTGTGTTTAAAGTTTTTTTTAATTTTATTTTTTTACGGAGGGTCTGGAGGTCTGCACACTGACTTGCACCACATCGAGCAGCGCGGCTGCACCGAGTTGTGAGCAAAAACAGAATAAGCCGCGGAGGAGCTCCGACCACCGCGGTGCAGCTGTGACACGCGGCGGCGAGTCTGAGAACGTTTGACGAAGTTATTGATCTGAGCGGCGGCGGTGGCGGCGGCGGCGGCGGCGGCGGCGGCGGCGGCGGCTCCGTCATCGTGGTCGTCTCGCTGACGGCATTTCCAAAGTTTGCCGATTGGCAGCAGTGCGGCGGCTACACGGAGAAAGGGCGCGGCGTAGGGCGGCGACTCACTCCGAGGCGACTGCTGTTGTCAATGCAGAGAGAGAGAGAGAGATGCAGAGATGGATTTCTTGATTGCGCTTTTTTTTCCTCAACCAGTGGCGGTTGGCAACCCTTTTGTCGTTTTGTGTTTACATTTCAGTTCCGTGTGCCCCCGGGGGTTCGACAGGCCCGCGCGGTGCTGCCAATAATGATTCCTTTTGCTGCTAATAACGAATCCTGCTACGCTGTTCGGCGGCCGTCCCGCGGACGGGGTAGGCCCTCATTGTGGTCGTCGGGAGGCCCTCGAGGAATGGCGGCGGGGGCCCCGCGGACGTCAAGTGGGACAAGTTGAAGGGGAACGAAACTTGATTAGGTATTGTAGCGCGCCGTGCCGCGGCCCCGGCAGCGGCCGCAGACCAGACCCACAAGTTGCCTCGGCGACAACCATATACCTGTAGTACTAGCTCCGCCGCTGCCGCTACACAGCGCCGTCCCTCCAGAGCTCGCCAAGTTTCTGCCCCGGGAGCGGCGGAATCGAATTGATGCTGCCGTAGGCCGCGTGGCGCCGTGGCCGTGTCTGCCCCCCCCCCCCCCCCCCAATATACCGCCGCCGTGGCGTGGCCGTATGCCGCGCGCGGGAAATTTGAACTGCTTGGTTGTATGTGGGATTGAGGGTGGGCGGAGGTCCAAAACAAAGGAAACGCTATTGCAGCCAGACGATGAGGTCAGCATCTCTAATGCACAGACTCGATTACCAAACTTAGATGGCGATGGTGGTCGCGGACCCTGCGGCGGCAGCGGCAGCTGGGGCACGTACCAGACCGGCAATTATCGTAGCCGAAAAGGGGGAGGACGAGGAGGAGGAGGGGGAGGGGGAGGAGGAGGAGGAGGAGGAGCAGGAGCAGGGGGGGGGGGAGGAAGGGCAGCTGCTGGGGCCGGTCATAAAGAGATGTCAAAATTAACGTCGGTCGGTCGGAAATGTCCCGGGCTATGCGGAGCCGCAGCCGGGCGGGGAGAGGAGGTCTGCACGGCCCCCTTCACCCCATTCACCTCCTTCGGTCCGGACGGAGCACACTCTTCTTATGCTTCACAGACATTGTGGTTTTTTTTCCTTTTTTTGTCCCTCGTGGCTTTGCTTCTCCATCGTCGTCAATGGGATGAGAAGCGGCGGAGGGGGGAAAATGGGTCAGCTTTTTTAATAACAGGATACGTCGTCGAGCTGCAATATTTCCACTAGCATGTGTGTGTGTGCGTGTGTGTGTGTGGACAGCAATAAGGCACTAACGAGGTTCCTTGAGCACTCATTCAGCGGCCACCGCCGCACCAGCAGGAGCCGCTAAGCCGCCCGTCGGAGCCGCGGAGCCGGTCGAATGCGGCAAGCGACGCGCGACGCGCCGCGCCGTCCGGGGGGACGCTGACGCGCGACCGCGCCCGGAAACCCGGGGGGCTGCTGAAAAAGTTTTTGCGTGATTTTAATGCGGGCGGTGCTTTTTCTTTTGTTTATGGTTCTCTTATTCCCGTTTATTTTCCTCTCGATGCGACGAGGCCGCAGCAGCAGCGCAGCGGGCGGTGAGCCGCGGAGAACCAGCGGGTGCGCCACCGCATTGTTTGTGTTCTGTCTGGGAATCGGTGGGGATCCCTGCACAGCCATTTACACGCGCACACACACACACACACACACACACACGAGTGACCCTCTCGTCATACCTCAGTCACCGGGGTAGCCCTCCGACCGCACATCGTACATGCGGCTGGACTTTAAAGAAAGCCCCCCCCCCCCTCCGGTTTGTTGTCCTGCGGCGGTGTGATCTGGTTGGCGTGTGTGCCGTGCTTGTGAAGCGCTCCGCGTCACCTGACGCGATATTCGGCCGTGTCCGCTGTCGGCGGCACCGGCAGGCCCACATCCCGCGCGACAATGTGCGACGAAAGCGACCCTTCTGCGTCGCTGTGTGTCTGTGTGTCGGTGTGTGTCTGTGTGTCGGTGTGTGTCGGTGTGTGTCTGTGTGTCGTCGTCTAATCCATTAGGCAGGACAGCGCCGTCCCCGTGCTGAGTGGTGAGCGAGGCTGGAGCCAAGTCGTGGGGCCGGGCGAGCGGCCTGGTGCCCCGCCGCTGGAGCCGTGCCGCTGGAGGCTGCTGGAAGCCGGCCTCACGGCGCTGTGTGGCCTCACGGAGCCCGAGAAGCTCCACGATCTGATTCGCCGTGGTCTCGCCCCCCCCCCTTACTGCGTATAAGCTTATAACTCGGTGTTCGCAGCGGCGGCGGTCTGACCCACTCCTCCACACCCCGCCGCCGCCGCCGCTGGAGTCCCGCACAGACCGAAGCACCGCCGCACAAGTTCCGAAACAATCACCAGCCGGCCGCTCCCTCATGGCCGCCGTCTTCGACGTCGTCGTCGTCGCCGACATGCAGTCGGCCCTGGGGACCCCGGCGGCGGAGTTGTGTTCCCGCCCCGGGCGGCTGTCGTCTGCACGACACGCACAGCCGACGGGGTGCTCTGTGTGTCGACAGACATGTTTTGGACAGACGACGCATTTCTGCTGCACCCCCACCGCGTTTCTTTTCAATTATTTTTTTTTAAATAATTAACTATTCATTTATTTTCATTTGTTTGGCGTGATGTGCCTCGTCAGGCCGTCGTTCGTTGTTCGAGAGAGAGAGAGAGAGAGAGAGAGAGAGAGAGAGAGAGAGAGGAAAACAGTTTGTGTTGCCGGTCCGGTGTCTGCTGTCTATCGCGTGCAGAGGCCGTCATCAGGGGAGGTGAATGCAGGTCAGCGGGGTCAGCGGGGGCTGCGGGGGCCTCGGAGGGGGGGGGGGGGAGGGTCCAGGACGACGATGATGGTATCGGCAGCGGGGCCCACGGCGGGCTCGGTGCGGAGCGGGGGCCGAGCCGACGGCGGCGCCGCCACCGCAGCTGCTGCAGAGAGGGGCACGTCCACCAGAGCCCCGAGGCCCCCGGCCCCCCGGCCCCCGCCACAACATCCCCGGGCCGTGCACGCCCATCCCTCCTCCGGCCTACAAAAAAAAGAAAAGAAGAAAATCCTTGCTTCACGCGGGACGCTCCGCTCCGCCGCTCCCCCCGCCCCGCGCCGCCACGCGCGCCCTCCGCCGAACCACACATGTGCCCCGAGGCGCCCCGGCACAGCCTATGCGGGGCCCAGGTGCACACAAGACGCGCCGCTATTCCTAGCGACCACAAACAGCGTCACGGGACTCTCACTCGCACCCACACGACAACTCTCTCCTGCCGATCCGCTCTCTCACTCTCTCTCTCTTTCTCTCTCCGTCTCGCACCATACCCAACGGCTGCTGTACCTGTCACCAAGTGCGCGGGCTCGCGGTGACATCAGGAGTTCGTGCAGAGGGAGACAGAGAGAGAGAGAGAGACAGAGAGAGACAGAGAGAGAGGCACTGTTTGCCGAAAGGCGCGTTGTAGAGGTCGAGGGGTACTTGGGCCGCGACGTGACGCGGCCGTGGCACATTGGTGCGTGGCGCGTGGTGAGAAGTCCGGCGCCGCGCTGCCGCCGCCCGAACCGAGTTTCGGAGTCAGTGACTGCGCAGCGGCGCGTGCGGGCAGCCAGGCGGTGCGCTGCCGCCGCCCGCCCCCCGCCGCCACGCCCCCTGCCACGCCCTCTGCCACATGCCACGCCCCCGCGGCCCTGTAGCGACGCGTCATCCCAACCCCCGTGTCTGCCGGAGTGCTACCCTGATCGGGGAGCAGGGCTGGGCGGGCTGCGGGCTAACCACCGGCCGCCGCGGCCCTCCACCGACCTGCACCGTTCCACCTCTGCCGCGGCCCGCAGCGGCTCCGGTTCTCTGCTTTCCCCGCGGAGGTCGCCTTTCTCCTCCCATTCAGATCACGTCGGAGCGTCCGCACGCACGCGGCCGGCGCGGTCAGAGACGGAGTATTTCCTAGGAGGGCGCGGAGACGCGGTGGCCGTGTCCCGTCGGCCATGCCAGTAAGCTCCAGGGACTGATTATAGCTCCCCCGTCTCCCTCACCCGACCGATGGCCCGTGAACGCCTGACATAAACATTCGACGAAAAAGCGAGGGAAAGAGAGAGAGAGAGAGAGAGAGAGAGAGAGAGAGAGAGGGAGTGAGAGAGAGGAGGGGGGAGAGAGAGACAGGGATGATTCTGTAGGGGGAGATGTTCTCGTGAAAGGCGAGGGGCTTCTGCTTCTCCGACGCAGCCATTAGAGCCGGTGGAGGCCGGCGTGCCGCCCCGTGGATCACATCCGGACATCCAGTCCTATCGGCTTTCTCTCTTCACTCCTCGTGCCTCCCCCCCCCCCCCCCCCCTCTCTCTCTCTCTCTCTCTCTCTCTGTCTCTCTCGTGCCACCCAGAACACTGTAGCCGATTGTCCACTTAGCCAGCCATCTCCACCTCCCTCTCTCTCTCTCTATCTCTGTGTCTCCTCTCGTCCTCCATGTATATATTTCTCTCTCTCTCTCTCTCTCTCTGGCTCGCACACACTCTCAGTAGTTCCCTCCTCAAGGGGCTCCGCACCGCCCCCGCAACCAGGGGAGCTAACGCTTCGCTCCCCGTGCCGCCGCCCTAATCCTCATTGTCCTACAGCTGTATAGCTCCCCCCCCCTCCCCCACTCCTCTCTCACTCCCTTCCCCCCCACTACTCGTGTTGCCGCAGTAATTATCCCGCACTCTCACGTCCATCCCCACAATTTGCAGTGAATGGGTAAAATTTGAATTGCCCGAAAGTCTTCGCGCCACGCATCGACTCGCGCCTCAATAACTTTTGCCCCACTGCGCCATTCGGCGACCTCGCCCATTAACCGGTTTGGAAATTAAAACAGACTCCTGGCTTTTGGCTCCGAACTATTTTTCGTCCCTTCCCACACAGACTCAGATGGCATGTCAGTGGGCAGCAGTGTAGACGGCTCAGGTGCGATCGGGGTCCGGGAATGACCGGTCCGCCAACGCACGTCCACATACACCACTGCAGCCTCTTGGGGGCGGCGGCCGCAGCGGCGCGGGGGCGGCGCGCGGGGGGCGGGACCGCGGGGGCGGCGCCGAACACCCGACACGCGGGTTACGACCTCGTCCCTTTTTATACCTTGTTTTTTTTTCCCTGTGTTGCAAGGACCGGAGCCAAACCAGCGCGGAGCGTAGCCACGACGACTTGGCAACATAGCGGAGCGTCTTGTAGCGGGACGATGAGGGTGAGGGGGCGATGCTACCGCCGCTGCCGCCGCTGCCGCCGCACTCAGCAGGATATAACCCTTCGGCTGGCGACGCGGTTTGGCGAGACGGGCCGCGCGCCGTGGCGGAGGAGTTGGAGGCCAGCCTGACGCACGGCCCCCCTGCAGGCCTCTGTGGACCCATCGTCGTGCACCCACCACCCACCAAAGTGCTGACCTCTGCTGTTAACAATATATTTTTTTTAAATAAATCAGAATTGTAAATATTTTTGTTCGGATTTTTTTAAAAAGTGCCGGTACGATTTATTTACCGTGTCAGCCTCCAGTCCCCTCCCTGCACACACACACTGCACGCTCACACGTGGGCGCAGAGGCGCATGTGGCGCACACAAGGCTCGCCGCGCACAAGCCGCGCACACGAGAACACAATCCTTTTGATTTATTTTTGTGTGCTTATTCTCCCCCGGTGCACGAACGACACGGCAGCGACACTCGCATGGGGCCCGCCGCCGCCGCCGCGCTGCCGCCGCCGCCTGCCCCGGTGTCGTTGAGTCAACGCAGCCGGAACGCAGTAGCATCACACAATGGTGCACTCACACACACACATCGTGCTCAGCGGGGGGTGGGTTAGCTGTTGTGCTTGTCGGCAGGTATGCCTTGAGCAGAGAGGTGGTGGCGGGGGTGGTGGTGTAGGAGGCGTTGTTGGCCGTATTGCAGCAGCGGTTGCAGGCAGCGTCAGTGGCGAGCTCCACACGCCGGTACGAAAGGCGACTGTACACTGGGTCGCTTATTTACTTTTCGCAAAGTAAACAAGCCGCGTCTCTCTCTTCTCTCTCTCTCTGTCTCTCTCTTCTCTCTCTTTCTCTCTGTCTCTGTCTCTCTCTCCCTCACCCCCCTTCCACGGTCGACCAAAGACAAAATATTTTCTCAGACGCGCTGTCGTTTGAATACGATTCTTTTTTTGTGTGTGTTTTCGCAAAGTAAAAATGACGTGGATTAAGCTTGCTCGCTGCATTACTGCGGTCTCCGTGTCGGCTATGCACGGCACAATTCTATTACTATGCAGCTCAGAAAATAATAAAGGAGAGAGAGAGAGAAGGAAGAGAGATTGAAACGAGCAGCGATTCACCGCGCCGAGTTTTATCC
Source organism: Megalurothrips usitatus (assembly GCA_026979955.1). Classification (NCBI taxonomy): domain Eukaryota; kingdom Metazoa; phylum Arthropoda; class Insecta; order Thysanoptera; family Thripidae; genus Megalurothrips; species Megalurothrips usitatus. The sequence continues at coordinate 8,535,680 of CM049600.1, read as the reverse complement.
GCGGACATGCAACAACTTCACAACTCAGCCGAAACAAAGCGGAGGCGGGAGGAAGCAATAACAATAACAACAACCGAGTTAGTCTGATGCTAGAAAGGGAGAGAGGATAATCAACGCGGGAGACAGGAAGGAGAGAAAAGAAAAGGGAAAGAAGAGAGGGGGATTAGCGATGCAGCGAAGCACGCACAATATGTGCCGAGGGCCGAGCCCCCCCTGCGTCATTGTCCGCGGGAAATATGGGAAGGGAGAGGAAGGACCGTGGAAGTGCAAGGCAACGGCTGGGCTGCCTTCGGTAAATAACACACGGTCACACATGCACGTGCGCGCACACACACACACGCACACACACACTCACACCATTTCATTTCCCTTTCGCTGGCCTCTTTATGTTCCCCTGCTATTTTTTTCCCCTTCTTCTCCTCCTTCCTCTTCAACACAGAATGTGTAAGCGAGCGGACGAGACATGAATGTGCCGTGGAACGAAAGGAGTATGGGGAGGAGGGTACGAAGACCACGAGACGGGCCGAAAGAGAGAGAGAGAGAGAGAGAGGGAGAGAGAGAGAGGGGAGGGGGAGTATCAGACAGACGAGAATAAAAATCATCACGCACTGCCTTGCCTTAGTTAAAGTTTGCGAAATTGGAGTGCAAACGGGTGAATTTTTGATTGAGGAAAGCGTTGTGCGTGATCGGTTTTATTTCTGGGTGTCGGCATGCGACTCCTTGGCTCGGCTGCTTTCGCAGTGTCGCGAGGGGGTGGGAGCGGGGGCTGCCGGGACCGGAGACTGGAGCCCGCCGAGGACGCGGGGCGGCAAATTTCCGAGGTTGTTTGGGAGGAGTGGTTACGAGGAGCTGAGGTACGGCCGGCCACTACTCCCCTGGAGCCCGTGCGCGGCGGGACCCCCCGCGGGGCCGCGTGTGCCCCCCGCGGAGTGGGAGCAGCCCCTCCGGGAGCCCTGCTGCTGCTCCGGGGGGGCTCGATAAGTTATCGTGCCAGCAACTTACAGGGACAGTAAGTGGTAACCCGCCCGGCCCCCGCCGCATGAGGTACTTGCATGTAAGCGGCCCCAGCGCTGTCTCCCTGTGAGAGCGAGAGAGAGGGGGCGGAAGGGTAATGCAAGGGACGAGAGAGCAAGCCGAATTTATGTGCGTACATCTGAGGCGCGCACTGCTGCCAGCGCTGCTGGACTTGAGGAAGGCGACCGTGGACGACATGATTGGCGGAGGGAGGTCGTAGGGGGGTTGAGTACGGGCGGGGGATGGAGGGAGAGAGACAGAGACAACGAGAGAGCGCGATAGGAGAAGAGAGAGATGGAGAGAGAGAAACTAGACAGAGAGTTTTGGATAGATAGGAAGGAATCAGGCAGTGCTGTGCTCCCGGGCCGCCCTGTGCTTCCGCGTGGCCCCACCGCTTCCTCTTCGTCTGATGCCTGGCCCCATACCGGTGGCCATGCCTCACCCATCTGAGTAAAGGCCGGTACAACAAGGGAAGAAGCCTCGTCCCCGCCCATCTCTCTCTCTCTCTCTCTCTCTCTCTCTCTCTCTCTCTGACGCACGGCGCACACGGCCACTGTGACCACGACGTGCCCGCACACACACACACACGCACGCACTGCCCCGTGTGTTCCCCGCCGGTAGCAGCCCCGACCCACCCACACCGGTCGACTGGCCGCGCGCGCGGGTTAAAGTCGTCACCGTAAAAACAATAAAGGGGGAAAGGCCTTCAGATTGGATGGTGGACGAGTCATTTACCAAACAACAAAAGTGTATCGCTGTTCCCTCCGCTCCTTGTGGCCGATAAGGACCCTTCCTCCCTACCCTCCCCCCACCCCTCGCTATCCCGTTTTGGCCATCGACTTTTATGGTCCGCGCGCGCCTTCGGGCCTCCGTGCGGTCGTGCCGCGCCGTGCCGCGCCGTGCCGGCGTATGTCGCCACGCCACAATGAACTCCATCATGGGCATCATGGTGGGACGTGCGCTGCCGGGGGGGCTGCGGGGAGGGGAGTTCTGCAGGACACCGCGGCCGGCAGCGTTGGGGCAGGCATTGCGATGTGACTGGGACTGCACCGAGGGGCGCCTCGGTGGATGCTTTTGAAAAAAATTGCAAAAATGGGTGGGCACTACCTGGTCCAAGGCCTCCGCCTGGAACTCTTCTGCTTAACTTCGGTGTTCGAATGGGAACCGGTGTACCAGGTATCGACCGCCGCTAAGACACAGCCACGACGCAGCGGCCTTTTTCAGGGGCACGCTTCCGCAACGATCAATGTAGCCCCCTCCGCCAGCCAGATTTCCGGAATCAACTCCCTTCGACTGGCTTTCCCGTCGTGCACCACGCGGGGGGGGGGGGGAGAGAGAGGGAACGTCCTGGCCTTCGCGGCTGCCGAGGCACAGCAGCGGGCGGCGTCGGAGCGGTCTGACTCAATTTCATGCCAGAGAAGGATACTTTTGACTTCCGAGAGAGACGGGGCGAGAGAGACGGAGAGAGATGCTGGGATGACGGAGCGGTGAGGGAGAGGGAGTGGGAGCGAGAGGGCGAGCAAGACGGGCGCTTTGCCGGCGGTTGCGTAACTGCGCTGCGAGAAGAAAACGGCACCCAATTAGCTACGCCGTGTAATAAAGGCTGTTTGGCAAGGCACTTACAAGGCTCGTGGCCCCCGGCCGCCCCCGGCCGCCCCCAGCAGCCACGGCTGCCATTCCCTTCCGTGGTCGCGGCCCGGCACGCGGGCAGGCAGGCGGGCAACAGCCAGGCGCAGGCCGCGTCCGCACGGCTTACAAGTCGCCCGCGGCGGGGGCACCGAGTCCGGACGCGGGGCTGCGCCCCCCCCCCCCCCCCCCCCCCCTACGGGGCTCTGCGCGGCTCTGTGGCGCAGCACCCCGAGGGCCCGGGGAGGGGCGGCGGTGCGGGGCCCCCGGGGGGCTCGAAGCTTCCGCCGGAAGACCAAAGGCCCGGCAGGTAGGGCGTCAGCCGCAGAGGCCGGCCGACACAGAGCTAAGGCTCCGGGGAGACAAGGCCACGGGCCTCGGCCACGGGCCTCGGCCACGGCCGGCCCGCGCGCCTCCAAGAACATGGCCCTGCCGGGTACGCAGTGAACACGGCCTGCTGTCCGAGAGACCCGGTTCCATACCCGGCGCCCGCAGGGCCAGGGCCACATCAGCCACACCACCGACGTCAAGGTAATGTGTTTCTGTCAAGCGGCGGGAAAAGAGGAAAAGGGAGAAGAAAACAAAATCAAGGATTCCAACAATTATCATTTTATTTTTGTAGCCAACGTTGGGCCGCCCCTCGAGCGTAAACGTGTAAAAGCGGCCTCTGACGACGACACAGGAATTCGTTTTTAAAACGTCTCCCGAGTGCCACCACTCTGACCCAGGAAATACGCGGCAGAGGTGCCCTGCCCTGACCAGGCCACCGGCGCGAGCAGGGGAGGTCGTGGGGGCCGCGGGGGTGGGGGCGGGCCGTGACCAGGCCGTGTGACCCTGCCCGCCCCTGCCTCTCCCAATCCCTCCCCAATTATACCTCCCTTCCTGCCGGCCGGCGCTGAGCCCTCGCAGCCCTCGCCGGCCCGCACGCCACATTCGGGGCACGAGGGCGCCTCAGGCCGGCCAGCGCTAACTGCCCGGAGGCCCGGAGCGCCGGCCGGGGCGCCGGAGCCCTCCAAGCCCCGGAGGTGGACGACGACCGTCTCTACGCTGCGGTTGCAGCCCGGAGTTCGCAGCCGCAGCGGCTCCCCCGCAGGGCACCTCGCCGAAGCGCGAAAGAAGGCATCGAATGGTCGACGGCGACCCCCCACGGCGACCCCCCGCGTAATGGCCACTTGGAGAGGGGGGACCTGGGGGACGGGCCGCGTCCGGCCGCACACCCACCTGGCCAGCGGCGCCGCTCCTGAAGTGAAATCCTCTCGAGAATCTGGAGAGGGCCGCGGGGGGTCGGCCGGTGAGTGAGCCACCCATGTCGGGCGGGGCCTCGGGCGGGGCGCCCGCCGCCTGGAGATATGCCCTCCCCGCCGCCGCCTCCCGCACTCACTCTACATTCCGATTTGTTTGTCGCGGATGTGATTCGGATCCACACGTCCTCGGCGGGACGCCGTCGCCGCCGTGCAGCGCGGCGGGACCTTTCGCTTTTATCCGCACGCTAAAAGGCGCCCGCACACGGCGATACGGTACGATACGCCGTCACGCCACGCCGCGCCGCGCCCGCTCCGCGCCCGCTCCGCTCCCATTTCCCCCTCCATATATTCCCAGAGCAAGCACAAGTGCACATTGAAAGAGAACGGTATGGCAAAGAGAATCAGCTTCCTTTTTCTCCGTCGCGCCCCCCGCGGCCCCCGCCACCTCCCCCCCTCCGGGGGTAGTTGGCCCCTGGAACTGTGAATAAATCGCAGAGCCCCCCCCCCTCCTTTCCAACACCCCTTCCCCCCCTTCGCTCCCCCCGTAAAGGACTGAATTATGCATCGCTGTAAGGATGACGAAATGGTGTGGAAGGTGGTAGGCCAAGGCTGCGGAGTACGAGAGGCGGCGGCCGCAGCGAGGGCTACAGTGGGGGCTACAGCGGGAGCTACAGCGGAGACTACAGCGGCAGCAGATAACCACGTAGCTCTGCGGGGCCGGACGAGCTAAGCAGGGGTGGGCAGTGGTAGTGGCTGAGGTCGTGGCGGCGGCCCACGGGCCGGGGGTGGCAGACCTTCAAATCATCGTGATAGACTCTCCACCAGCCAAAGGGTCCGATTGGAGGGCCGAATAGGGCCGCCGCGCTCGCTGTTGGCAGCAGTGGCGGCGGTGGCGGCGGAGGTGGCGGCACTGCTCCCGAATATTAATAGAGATTCACGAGCGTTCTGCCAACGGATTGGGATTGGGATTGGGGAACGCGGCAATGCGCGCGCGCGGGTCGCGGCGGGTCGGCAGGATAGCGAAATCCACGCGGTTCGCCGTCGTCTTCCCGGCAGTGGGAGCGAGACAGACATAGAGAGGGAGAGAGAGAGAGAGACAGAGAGAGAGAGAGAGAGAGAGAGAGAGAAGGAGGATGGCTTCCCTAATATTTAAAGGCGGGATTATCACAGGCTTCTGGACCTCGCCGCGATGGCTCCGCGGAGCAAGAGGCACGCCCCCCCCCCCCCCCCCCACCACCACCACTAATCAATGAGTGACGTTCGCCTGCTTTCCCTCGTTTGTTGCATTATATTGTAGTGGCCAGAATGGATGGTACCGATAAAGTCGGTCGTAGGCAGGGAAGGGGGAGGGCACCTCGTCCGTCTTATCAAGGAGAAAGGATTGGCTGTGGTGGTGCCGCCGCCGCCCACCGCGTCTAAGAGATTCGCACAAGCAAAAGGGGTATTCGAACTGCCACCACCAACTCCTTTGTACTCTCTCGCTCTGCTCTCGCTTTCGCTCTGTCTATCTGTCTCTCTCCCTCCTCGCGACGCTTTTACTTATTGCGGCTCAAGATTTATTCAGAGCAGGTAGTCGGTTTGTATTTTTAAAGCCACAAAAATAAATACATAAAGTGAACCATCTGCGCGAGGTGCTTCACCCTGCTCGTTCGTTCGGAGCTTGACGTTGCTTGGCAAACAGAGGGTGGAGCTCGGCGAGAAAAAGCGCACGACTACAGCGCGAGTCGAACCCGCGACGTTCCGGCCGCCGTGTCGGCCCGCTGGCGAACCAAGCCACCGAACCTCAACGACGGCTGCCGTGCGCTGTGCGATACTGTAGCGGAGAGGCGCACGATTCCCGTTAAGAATGGTACTCGAGAGCCCGGTCTCAAGGCCGGTGTGCCATGCACAGCGTCCAGCAACAGCGCGGGTGCTGGCATGGGGGGAGGGGAGGGATGGGGGGGGGGGGCTGCCCGTCGGCGACGCAACCGCCCGCCCGCCCCCTCGTGTAAATTGGCCATGATAATAAAACATTTTGGATACAGGATCTCGATAACATGCGCACACACACACACACACACACACACACACACAGACCCGGGTGGGGGCAGGCTGAAACAAGGGAGGTAATAGGCGCGTTCTACAACACCATAGCAGAAGGGGCAGGGCGGCGGGGGCTTGTAAAAATTATGCGTATCTACTGGTGTTGTGCCCCCACCGCCGCCGCTGCCACCGCCGCTGCTTAATTCGCCACCCTGTACAGCGATAAGGAACATGTCAACTTTTTTTTTCGGTGCGCGTACATACACAACGGAATACGCGATCAAACAGGGCCCCGCCCGCTCCCCTTGCCTTCCACAATGCCACAACGCGCGCACACACGCACACACACACGCACACACAAATTGCCTCGGTCACTCTGATGCATCGCGTCTCTCGACACCTCGAATTGAGCGCCGTTGTTCTCGTAGTGCGTGCGCCGGGCGGTCACGCGAGGTCCCGTGCTCCGCGGGGGTCTAAGGGGAGGTCTGGCAAAGCCGCCGGGGCAACTCCTTGCCACACCTGCGCATCTTTGCATTTCGAAAAAAAAACATGGATTTCTCACGTTTATTTGCAATTTTCCTCGCGGGAGCACACTGCATTGTGCTGGGAGTGACACGGTGGTCAGAGCCGTTTAGTCGAGTACGCTTCGCGTGCTTTGCGCGAGTATCGTAAAGAAAAGAGGGGGAATGAAAAGGAGTGGTAATTGAAAGAGAGCGGAGCGGGGCGAGTAATTGAAAAAGGGGTTTGAGTGGGTGAAGTCTGTTTGGAGTGGTTTAAGTTGGAAGGGGGGTGGGGAGGAATGCAGGCGGGCACGTTAATCAAGGGGGTCCGCGGGTTGGAGAGGTGTGGTGCTGCTCACGAGGGGGGGGGGGGCGTCAGGTAGGGGGGGGGGGTCAGGTGGGGGGGGGGGGGGGGCAGGGGCGCCGGGGGCGCGGCGGCCACCGGACGGACCTGTTACCCTGATGATGCTGCATATTGTAACCCGAGCCCGGCCACTATCCCCCGCCGGGACCCCTCTGGGGGGGCCCGCCCTCCGGAAGCGGGCCCCACATGGGGCTCCACACGCCGCAAGCGCGCGACCCCTTTGAAGAGGGTGTGTGGGCTTCTTCGTGGGGCGCCCCCGAACGGGGTCAGAGACAGACGGACAGACCGGTGGCCGCGGCGGGCATCCCCTTGCCACCTGCGGCCCCCTGAGGGGTTCCCTGCAGGGGGGCCTTACTGGGGGGCCCTGCGGGGGGGCCCTGCGGGGGGTCCCCTGGGACGGGGGGCCTCGGACACCTCGCAGTACGGGGCTGCTTGCTGATGCGTTCCGATAGTGTCAGTCAGCGATCCGGACATCGCGTGCCGGGTCGCGTGCCAGTCGCGTGCCCCCGACCCCCCGCGATGATAAAGCGCCGCCGTTAATGGAAACTTACCGATCCGCTGGCGTGGCCGGCACGAGCGGACGCCCGCGCGTACCCCTGTGGGTCCGCTGGGGTCCGCTAGGGTCCGCTAGGCCCTGCCGCCTGCCGCGGGGGTCTCACGTACCTGCAACACCAATAGCGAAGCAGCAGCATGAGTTCCGTGAGAATTGCGGCCGCCGTCTTTATTGGTGCGGACCCAGCGCGGCGGCGACTGGAGTATACGGGGCCCCGGCAGTCAGCCGGGTATGGAAACCAGTGCAGAGATGTAGCGGGGGGGGGGGGGGGGGCTGCGGGGGCTCGCCCGCCAAGGACACCAGTCCCGGAGCCAGTCCTGCGCGGCCCGGGCCGCCAGGGCCGCCGGCGGGGCCCGCCCGCCGTCAGGCGCATCGCAAGGTAACGGCAGGGTATAAATCCCTGGGGAACGCTGCCGGCGCCACGCCGCGCCACGCCCAGATAAATAAACAGATCTGGAAAAGGAGGGCGGCGGCGGCGGCAGCGGGCGGGGGAGTCCGTTTATCGGCAATGGGGAGAGACAGGTTACATCAGGTACCCCTCCGAGCGCCAGCAAGTGATCCGCCATAATGCCCCCGGGGCTCTGGCTCCAGCTCTGCCTGCCGGCTCTGTCTGCCAGCTCGGGCTGGCGGCACCGCCGCCGCGCGGGAGCTCCGCCAGGCAGGCAGCCGTAGTCAGTGTTCGGACGGGGCCCCGCGTCACGGCGGCACACTCCAACACATTACGGCGGGGTCGCCCGCTCAGCTCTCCCTTTGTCTCTCTCCCTCTCCTGTCCTCTCCCGTTCCAAACTAGTCACCACACCAACGGATTCGCAGCCAGTGGCTTCGTAGGCGAGGCGGTAAGCCGGTTGGACGGCACGCACTGAATCGAGGGTTCAATTCCTGTCTTCTCTCGAAGTCTTTTTAAATAATTTCCGTCACATCTCGTGTTTTCCTTTCTAAAACACACAAAAACCCTTCGGATCTACCATCAATATTTCACGCAAGTATAAATGATACCTTTTTTTAAAAGCTACCGGCCCAAGCAGGAAAAAAAGGAACGCTACGGTAATGATGGGGTGTGTATACACCACGGTGCTGGCAGTCCACCAATGAGGCCTCCCTGCGCGCGGGAGGTGCCTCTCTCTCCCTCTCTCTCTCTCTCTCTCTCTCTCTCTCTCTCTCTCTCTCTCTCTCCCTCTCTCTCTCTCTCTCTCTCTCTTCCTATCTCTCTCTCTCTCTCTCTTGAGCGCGTTGAATCATAATAAGTCATAACGAGACTACAGGAGAGGTAGAGCCCTATGGCCGGCTGTACTCGGTGAGCGGCCCGAGGGGGGCATCAGCGGCGCCGATTGAGGCGCAGAGGATTTACGGTGCCGGTGTGGGGCCCCGCCGTGGCCGCTGCTGTTTTGTGAGGATGTAAGTCGGCAATGGCGGCCGTCGAGCTGAGACAGAGTCGACGATGCTTTACCTGAGCCATGTCAGAGATGAATGATGCGCGGCTCTGTCTCTCTCTTTCTCGCTTTATCTCTCTATCTATCCATCTTTCTCTCTCTCTCTCTCTTTTCTAGGGTTTTACGACTCCGCAATGCTCGTCGTCGTTGTGTATGACGTGCTCGACGGTGCGGCGCCGCCGGCGTGTCCATTCGGTCCTCTCTCTCTCTCTCTCCCTCTCCCCCCTCTCCCTCTCTCTCTTTCTCTCTCTCTCTCTCTCTCTCTCTCTCCCTCTTCCTGCCGGTGAGGAGAGATGGGAGCGGCCGGCGAAAAATGCGGAAAGAAAGCCGCCTCGCCCTGTCGGGGAGCCTTTACGCGAGGAGACAATGGGAGACGTAAGAAACCTAGGGCGGCGGCAGCAGCAGAAGTATAGATTTCGGGCGGAGGCTGTTCGGAGGAGAGCTTCTCCTTCGACAAGTCATCACCTCTCAAATGGAGTAGGAGAAGGAGAAGGAGAGACAGACAGAGAGAGAGAGACCCAGAGAGGGAGACAGAGATTGGTTTCCCTCCGCGTCTCATGAAACTCACAAATATGTAGGTCAGCACCGCCATATCGGGGACTCGGGCAGCATCAGCTCCGGGGCATGTTTTGCCGCGGAGACGTACTCGGCCCGCGCCGCGGCCAGCATCGCCAAGCTCGTCCCGTCAGAGTCCGCCCCGCCGGGCCCCGCCGCCGGGGGAGCGCCTCGGCCAGCGGCACGGCCTTGACGGCGTCCTTGGCGGACACGACACGACGCGTACACATCGCGCCATCGGGGCGCCCTCTTGCCTCCGCCGTCCGGGGCCGGGCCAAGGTGGAGTCAAGGGTAACGGAGGAGGTCCGGTTACAGCTGTTCGAAAACCGTAAATTTGAAAAAAAAAAATTTTAAACTGTCCACCGGACACGCAGGGGGCGGGCGTTCTAAAAGGCTCATTTAAAAAAAAATAAAGTGCGAAAATGGTCAATTTTAAACGACTCCGCACTCGGTTAATGGAAAAAGATTGGAGTGAGCCGGCGCATAGCGCAAGCCCTGTGGCCTCCAAGGCTGTTAGAGAGAGAGAGAGGGGGGGGGGAGGGGGGGGGGGGGGGGGGAGGGAGAGGGGGCAGCAAGGCCGGGCCTCAGGGAGGAGGGCCGTGGCTGCTGGTTCATTCATGGCGATATGTCGCAATATATATTTATTGATGCGAGCCTCTCGCACTGCCTCGCGGCGCTCCGCGGCCTCTCTGACGCACGCCGTGCCCAGGAGTCCGCCCCCCCCCCCCTCTAGCCGTGCCGTTCCGACACTCTGCCCTCCGTAGGTGTCCGTCAAGCGCAGCTCGCCCCGCGGTAACTCTTGGAAAGCGCGCCCCACTGAAAGTGCGCCGCTTGGTGCCGGTCTGCCGGGAAGCGTATCCAGTCAGTGGTTCGGTTAATTGAGGGACACGCGCAGGACGGCGAACGAGAACAACTGGCATCGAGGCGGCTACGGAATCCGTCACTGGGCCGGGATGCGACGCGGCAAAGTATCGTGTTCTGCATCCTCTATTCCATTGCTTCATTTCCATCAAAATTGGGACGACTCTCTCTCTCTCTGCCTCTCTCTCTATCTGTCGCTCTATCCTTCTCTCTCACTCTCCTTTTCTCTCTCTCTCTCTCTCTCTCTGTCTGTCGCTCTCCCGGGCCGCCGACTCCTCCACCGAGTTTCTGCCTAATTTTATGTCCATTCGTATTCCGAGGTCCGGCTATATTTCGGCCTCACGTTCCTCGCTTTGCATCCCTCTGGCTACATCGTGCCTCTCTCTCTCTCTCTCCCTCTCTCTCTCTCTCTAGCTGCCTCAGCGGGCTCCTTTACGGATACCACCACCGCACGTTTCTCTCTCTCTCTCTCTCTCTCTCTCTCTCTCTCTCTCTCTCTCTCTCTCTCTCTCCTTCTCTCTATGCTTCACGACGAGACCATCAAGGAAACCAGAGCATCGCTTGGCGAGATCTGAACGGCGCATCAAATCAAGAAAGTTTCCAACCAGCTCGCCCCCTCCCCGCCCTTCCATATATCGGGGGGCGGGGCGCGGCGGCGCGGCCCCTCTGCCGCCGGCCGCCACTCGAGGGACAGGAACTGGCCGAGCGGCTATCTGGGAAGGCAGCGCCCTCCTATCGGTGTGTCGGCAGTAGGAGGGTCTCGAGGGGGTACCGGAGCCGGCCCGGCTCGCTCCGGTACGGTCCGGCACGCTCCGGCACGGTCCCCTCCAGTACCACTTGCGCGGCCGCCGCCCCCCCCCCCCCCGCAGAAGCCGCCCGACACGGCCACGGACAGCGACCACGGCGGTACAGCGACGGCAGACGGCCTCCTACCCCCGTGGGCCACCCTACACTGTAAGAAACTCCTCTTTTTTTTTGGTTTTAGAAACGATTTTGTAATGCAAATTTTTCTAATCAATTTGCTTGGAAATTTCCGACGAAAGTTTGGATTTTACGGGAATTATAAACGTTTTTTTAATTGATTACATTTATTTTTGGTATGGAAATCAAGTAGAACATTGTGAGAAACAAGTTTAGAAATTTCCAAAAAGATACTGGAGCCACGGGCTGGAGCCAGTCCTGTCCTGAGGGCCCGAAATAGAAGAAAAAGAAATGATATCAGAGAAGGGAAGTTGTGTGTGCGGGGGGAGGCGGGACAAAGGCGAAGGGCGGGACGGAAATGACTAGCGGGGCTGCACCGGCAGCAGCGGTGGCGGCGGCGGCGGCGGCGGCAGCAGCTCATGTGAGTTATATGGGAAGCGTTGCCGCTGCCATTATGTGACCTCCGAGGCGAGTTATGGTGCGGGGACGGCGGCGACCAGCGGCGACCGGCGGCGACTCCCGGGACACAGCTGCCTCATTGCATCTTTCAGTGCGTCGCCGCGGGCGGTCCGGGGAGACGGCCAGGCGGTCACTCGGACAGGCAGACAGACGGACGGACAGACAGGCTGACAGAGAGACAGACAGACAGACAGACAGACAGACAGACAGACGGACAAACCGGACAGAGGCACACGCGGCACTCAGGCGACGCAGGACGCACCCGGCGAGCGCCCGCGGAAGCCAGGGTAGGCCAGCCCGCCCGACACCGCGGTCCTGCGGGCCGGCCTACCCGTCGGGCGGGCCCGGCGGCGCGCTCAGTCTGCGCGACCGCGATCCTACGATGCTCTCTCTCTCTCCCTCTCGCTATCTCTCCCCCCCTCTCTCTCTCTCCCTCTCGCTCTCTCTCTCTCTCTCTCTCTCTCTCTCTCTCTCTCCCTCTCTCTGTCTCTGGAACAGTGATGATACGCTAATGAGCCCTCCCGTAGACGTCGGCAGCCTCCGTAGGTCATGCCCGTGAGCGTCTCCTCCATGCCGGTCCGAGTCTTGTGCGTCCTTGTCACACACCTGCCCGATCGTGCGGGAGAGACAGAGAGAGAGAGAGGTCGGGAGGTGTGGCTTCCTCCCACTGGCCTCCCGCCTACGCTGATCGCCTCGCCCGCTGCGGCACCGCCTCCCCGAAGGGCCGCGCTTCCTGTTCCGGGGCCGCACACAGGTCCTGCCGAGCCCCCACGACTTCCGGGCGCGGGGCGGAAGCGGAGACCTCGGGGCCGCCGCGCCGCCGCGCCGCCGCAACGCAGCCTCCCCTGTGCGTCGTTCGAACACACACCTTTCTTCCTCGTTCCTCACACCCCAGGTGTGGTGGCCACGGCCACGCTCTGAAACGCCTTGGAGGACGTTGCTTCTCCCCGGACTTTAAAAAAGTACAATGCAATATAATACAATATATACTATGCAAATAATACAATACAATGCTCGCGCTGATAAGGTTCCGGGTACGCATATCCAGCCACGAAAACACTATTTCACTTGTCCTGGGTCAGGACTCTGCGGATCAGGACAGTGGCGGTCCCAGCAGACGACGCTGTTCCGGGCGGCGATCCCCTTCGCGAGGACGTCGGAACAACGGCACGATAACATCGACAGGATATCATTAGAGGGGGCGTGGCGGGGCGGCATCCCCCCGCGAGGCCCCCGCGGACCCCCCACTAGGTCTCGGCTGCTGCTGCTGCTGCTGTGCTCTGCTTGTTCGATTCTCCCGCGTGTGCGCGGCCCCGGGGGCGTTTGAGAGCGGGGGCAGGGGGCAGTAAAGGGTACAGGCTGCGGGGGGGGGGGGGGGGGGGGGGGAAATGATACCTGTTACCGGCAGTCACGTTCGGCTCACACACACACGCACACACACAGACGCACGCGCGCTGGTCTTGGTACGCATAATAACCTCCTTTACATGCCCGGTACAAAAGGGTGGGGCGCCGCCGGGTGGGTGGCGTGGCGTGGCGTGGCTGGCATGCCACCCGTATATTCGGCGCTTCAGGCACCAACTTTACGTTCGGTAGTGGAACCCCGCGCGCCACCCGGTGCGGAAGGGGGAAAAGAGAGGGGAAAAATTTTAGAGGACCGCTCGGGAAATTCGTATCGTCATATCCGGAAGAGGACTTCACAGATTTATTACCGTGGGAGGTGATATATGTGGGGGGTGAGACAGGGTGAAAGAGAGCGAGAGAGAGAGATAAAAGAGGGAGAGCAAATGTGAGATGGAGGAGATGCTGTGTTTTGAGCTCGCCGCTGGCCCTAGGCCGCATGGTGCACGGCTCCGCCTGCCACTCGCGGGCCACCCTCCGCCGCCGCCGCCGCGCCAACCGTCCGAGCACAAACACACAGAAGCCATCAAGGATTGTAGGTTGCAGCGGCGTGAAATTAGCTCTTCGGCTCGGAGGTTGCGGGAGGGGGAGGGGGAGTCTGCGAAAGGGGTGCCGTGCTGCTGTGCTGCTCTGTGGGGAGGGGAGATCGTCAACAAGTGTTTTGCGTCTGCTTCAGACTGTGGCAAAAGGAGTGGGCGCCCGCGAGAGAGAGAGAGGGAGAGAGAGAGAGACAGAAGATGGATATGCTGCATGCCAGAACAAAAACACCAACTCTAAATGCGCGCATAGTACGCACAGTACCGCAAAAATCGTTCCCCCCAAAAAACAAGTAATTTTTAATTATTATTTTTGTTTCTGTTTTGCAGGGCAAGTTTCTTCCCTTTTTGCTTTCCGGGTGTAAAGAAAAGCAAGTAGGCGCACACATCGGATTAAACAATGCGGATACGATAAATCCATCCGGCAAACGAAACGTGCCGATACAGACGGAGCGCCGTGCGACACATAGGATCAGGCTTACGCGACCACACACACACAAGCGTGAGCAGACAAAAGAGGCGAACAGGGAAAATCCAACCTCACCCGCCTTTCCACGAATAGCAGGGGGTTTCGTTTTAGCCGTATGCTTGTATATGAGTATGTGAGCGGGTTTTTCCCTGTGGGAGAAAAGGGGAAGGGAGAGGTTGGGGAGGGCGGAGGAAGGGGCGGTGGGAGGTGGTCAACGCATTGGACGGACTGGACCGAGCACAGAGAAGGGAGTACACATGGAGGGTTTGAGCGGCGGGCCGCACTCCCCGGAAAGATGAGGATAAGGTGGGAAGGGGTCACGGCGGGGAGGGGGAGGAGGAGGAGGAGGAGGAGGAGGAGGAGGGAGGAGGAGGAGGGGGAGGGGCAGCGTCCCAGCGGCAACGCGGTTTAATTAAAGGGCACCACAGGATGTGGGGACGGCACCGGACAAGACGAGCGCAGGGGGGAGGGGTTACATTCCACCGCCCCCCGAAGTCCAGTACTACCCCCCCCCCCCCCCCCCCCCCCCCCCGTCCTCGCCTTCTTTCAGACCTCGGCCCCTGCAGTTTCCGCGGCCCCGCATCATGGCCTCCCTCCTTGGCATTCACAGGCAGAGGGCCCGTTGTGAATCACAGAGGTCTTCATGTCGAACTACTTCCCCTGCGTGGAGCGCGGCGGCCCCCCCCCCCCCTCCTGCCGCACCGCCGGCCCTAACCTCTCTCCGAAAAATAATACCAAAACTTCGTCACTCTTTGTTCCATTTTTTTTTTTTGAAAAAAAGAACTCGTCTGTTTTTTGAAGAGTACGCGGTCACGTGATGCGGCACCGCGACCCGCGTGGGAGATGCCAGCAGCCAGCATCCGTGCAGTTGATATGTGACCCTCCCCCACAGCAGCGCCCCCGAACTGCCCCCCCCCCCCCCCCCCCTCCCCGCGCCCTTGCCCAGGTGCCATTACCAACTCATCTGCAGGACTGCGAGGCATGCATCAGCAAAAAAGCACTTCATTGACAACCGAAGAGAGGGAGAGGGAGAGAGAGAGAGAGAGAGAGAGAGAGTGTGGAGAGGGAGAGAGAAAGGAGGAGATGGGCCGAGAGAGTTCACTCCGCCATTATCTGGCACGAGTGCACCAGTAGATGAGGCCCCGCACCTCTCCCCGCCCTTCCCCTTCCAAGTGCCAAAGTTTTAACCGCCGACGCACCCGCTCCGCACACGACACCGCGGTGCGCGACAGAGAGAGAGAGAGAGAGAGAGAGAGAGAGAGAGAGAGAGAGGAGGGCTGGGTTGGGAGAGGAAGAGCGACAGAGTAGAGAGACAGGAGAAAAGGAGGGAAAATAAAAATGTGGAGCCATTTGGTGGTGATTTGCTCTCGCTTCTCTGGTGCGGATGCAGGGGAGGTGCCAAGAGTGGAGTGCCGCGGGGGGGGGGGGGGGGGGGGCGGCAGCCGCACCGCAGGCGCGCGCGGCCTACAAGACCCCTCTGCCGGCGCTCACGGTCCCAAAACACACACACACACACACACCCTCCCGCGGCGGGAGAATTCAAATTTATACAACACGCGAACACATTTCGTACCTAATTCTGCAAAGGAACAACTGTGTATTTTTTTTTTTCGTTTTATTTATTTTTTCTCTCGGATGTGTGTGCACTGTGAGCAGCGCCGGCTGCCTCGGCCATCCGTCCCGGTCTGGCGGCCCGAACTAGGTCGGAGCATCGCGAGGCCTGCTGCGAAAAGCCCCGCGCAGCGCGGCCTGGAGCCGCTGGAGTCGCTGGAGCCGCTGGAGCCGCCGGAGTCCGGATGCCGGCGGAGGAAGGGAAGAGTGAAATAATTACCGGGGAATCGTCCGGACGGGGGGCGGGGGGCGGAAGCGGGCCGGAGGGAGGGAGGGAGGGAGGGAGGGAGGGAGGGAGGAAGGGAGGGAGGGAGGGAGGGAGGGCGCTGCAGGCCGAGTACAGCGCCGCGTGCACCTAAACTGTATGCACTCCGCAAGCCGGCAGGATTCCAGGACGAGGAGCAGAGACGGCCTAGGAGACAGACGTCCAGGAGATCTGCAGCGGCAGCAGGAGCAGCGGCAGGACCTCCGGGAAGCCTTTTGAAGGTGTGAGGGTGTGCGGCGTTAGCGGCCGCCCTGGTCCCTCCGCGGCGCCGCCAGGGAGGTCTCAGAGGTGCACCACGGGCACCGCCACCACAGGCGTGTGGCACAGCGAGAGAGAGAGAGAGAGAGAGAGAGAGAGAGAGAGAGAGGTGCACGATGAATGCGCGGGGAGAGGGGGGAGGGGTCCTACATAGTGAGTGCGCACTGGCAGACAGTCCGCACACACCCGCAAACATGGCCGGGACGAACGGATGCTTTGAAAAGACATGGTGGTGTGTGTGTGTGTGTGTGTGTGTGTGTGTGTGTGTGTGTGTGAGGGGGGTGGAGGGGGCGCAGGCACTCCCCAAGTCCGCGCGGGCGGACGGGGCGCGAGAATTGCATGGGAATTGCTGCGTGTTTGCAGAGACGTCTATTTCTTTATTTCCTCTCCATCTTCTTCTTTTCTTTTTTTCCCTATCTCGTTCTCTCTCACTCTCTCCCAGACTCTCTCCTTGCCGCAAATGCGTTCGTTGCGAAGGGTCTTCCCCCACCCCTTTCCCGCGCGCAGGCCTTCAATATAGCAGCGGCGGCGGCGGCGGCGGCGCAGGAGACTTGACAAGAGGAAGCTGGGATGGGGAATCGATCTGAGTGTCTCGGGTGTGGCCGTGTGAGGGAATGGTACGGCGACGCGGGTTACCCCGACCGTTACCCCCCCCGGCTTACCTTCCAGCCGGAGTTACCCCGCGCCGGCCGGCCCCGGCAACACAACACGGGCCGAGTGGATGGCGGGCGGGAACGGCGTGAAACTACGGAATTAGAGTTGGCTAGAACGGCACTGCCGCGACATGGGCACAATAGAGGGAGCGCGTTAGAGGGGGGTGGGGGTCTAGGAGAGGTGGGCGCGTCACAGAGCCGGTGCGGACGCGGGGGGCGCCGCCGGGCCCCAAGCCACCGCCACTTACAAATGGACTGACGCCCCCACCACCCCGCCGCCGCCGCCTATCCCTACGATAGCAGGGTGCTATCGGGGAAATTGGGGGAGGGGGCGGTGAGGGCGGGGGGGGGGGGGGGGCTCTGCACCATGTGTTTGTTCTCATCTAACCCCCCCCCCATAAAAGCTTTCTCACGGGCGGCCTTTTGTGCCGGTCAGGGAGGGCTTCCGCTACCGCTGCCGCCGCCACTGCTGCTACACAGTTAGAGAGGCTGTTGCAGAGGAGAGCGACAGAGAGAGAGGGAGAGAGAGAGTATATGACGGTATATTGCATCACAAAGCTCCCTGCTTCACAAAAAGAAATGTCTTTTGTACCGCGTAGAGAAAAGCTTTGGCGCTGCAAGAGGGACCCGAGCAGCCAGCCAGCCAGCCAGCCAGCCAGCCAGCCAGCCAGCCAGCCGTCCTGGCTGCCGTGGACGCCAGTGCCGAACGCCCGCGGCTGTGTGTGCCGCGCCGTGCCCCCTGTACCCGCCGCCACCTGAGCGCTCGGCCGGACCGCTTTCGGCACACTCTGTGTCGACTCTCTCTCTCTCTCTCTCTCTCTCTCTCTCTCTCTCTCTCTGTCTCTCTCTCTCACTCTCGGACGGATTTTTCTTTTGGGGGGGGCGATATGAAGTGTACTGTGCGCGGTGGGGTGACTGTTTGACCAGCGCCCTCCTGCCGGACCACGCTCTCACCTGCTCCCGCGGTTAAAACACCAAACTCTCTCTCTCTCTCTCTCTCTCTCTCTCTCTCTCTCTCTCTCTCTCTCTCTCTCTCTCCCGCTCTCTGCCTCTCCCTCGCTTTCGCTCTTCCTCATGGCTGGCCGTTTCCCCATTCTTTCTAACGATAATTTATTTCGAACGAGCTGCCGCTGCCGCCGCCGCCGCCGCCGTCGGGGGGTCGGGTGTGGTGGCGATGGCCAGCGATGGCCCCTGTGCTGGTCGTGCGGCCTGTTCGGTCGGTCGGTTGCCGGAGAGTAATTTCTTGCGCCAAAAGAGAAAAGAAAAGGGCCTGCTTCCCACGGCGCCACGCGAAACTCCTTCCGACGCTATTCTCTTCTCTAGTCGCTGATTTCTGCTTTTCTTCCTTCCAAGGAAAAAACAGAAGGGGGGACAAAAAAAAGGAGAACAAAGCTTGCACTTGCGCTCGTTTTTCCCTTTGGTAGGCAACTTTATCTTGTGATTTGTTCTTTTTTTATACTTCCCTGGTTTGTCCTGGCTTGTATCGGCAAGAGGGAGGGTACGCCAGCCTGTTTCCTCCCCTATTTCTATGGACACACTCCCTCTCTCTCTCTCTCTCTCTCTCTCTCCTGTGGTCCCCTTATCACTGTCTGTCTCACTTTCGCACCGGATATGGCGCAGAGACCGAGTCCAGACCCGTCCGTGGGTCTGACAGAGACAGAGGCATGTTCCCTCCCCCTCTCTCCTCCCGCTTTTTTTTAACCAGAGGAGTGCGTTGCGTACGCTGATCAGGGAGACGAGGGGAATGGCATGACAGTGGCCGTTGCCAGCGGCGTTTCCGAATCAAGCAGCGGAAAGGAAGACAAAAGCCGAAACTTTAGTTATGGGCTGACGGCGACTGTTGTGCGGTGTATCACTCTTCCTGAAAGTTTTTGGCCGGCCGCCCCGGCCGAGAGAGTAGGAGAGAGAGAGAGAGAGAGAGAGAGAGAGAGAGAGAGAGAGAGAGAGAGAGAGGCCAGTGGCCTGGCCTGCGTGCCATACCGGCCGAGAGCCAAAATGGCCGGACAGATACAGGGCAGGGGCACGGCCAGCGGCAGCGGTTCCACGGGAGGACCAGAGGGCCCCTGGCTGCGGGGGGGGGGGGTGGCAGTGGCGGTACCTGCCAGGGGGGCGGCGTGGGCGGCGGGGGTGGCAGGGGCGGAGGGGGCCTCGGACGGGGCCTCCCACTGCCGTGTCCGGCAGCCGCGCCCCATTCCGCCGGGAGGCTACGGCGCGAATAAAATTGTCCCGTACTTTGTCCCTGAACTAGTGCATGTCGCACAGAGCCGCCGCTCGCTCCGCCTTGATGCCGTTACCTTGCTGCACACACACACACACACACACACACACACACACGGGGCTCCGCACACAGGGTCCGCCATAGAAGCCAGCGCCTTAAGCCTTGCAGCCGACACGCAAGCGGCCAAAGTCCGGCAGACTCTGCGCCTTCCGCCGGTCGCCGAGAGGCCCCCGCCCCGCCGGCCCCGGTCCTGGACCCCCCGGCCGTGGCGGGGACGGCCCTTCACCTCCATAAGGGCTACAAGGGGGCCCCCGCCGCCCCCGGCGGCCCGCGGCGGACCTGCGAGGCCGCAAAAGGGGCTCATAGAGTCGCTAATGGCTTGGTAAGGGACATTAAGGATCGTGTCGAGGAGAGAGTGAGGAGAGGGGAGGGGCAGAAGAAGCCGTAGGCGCGTGGGGAAGGGGGGGGGGCAGATCGCAGGGGGTGCAGGAAGTACGGCCGGGCATGCGGCCCTGGCGGCGCTTCTAGCCGCCCACGCGCCGCCACGCGCCGCTCGGCACTACTCCCTGCCACCACGCGCCCGGCCACTCGCCGCGGCCGGAACAGAGCTGCTTTCCCTGCCTCAGCAATTTGTTCACGGCTGGAGGCACACAGACAATGCCCGGCTGCTGTGCCGTCCCCCGGCGGGCGGCGGGCGACGCGCGCGGGCCGTGTGCCGCGTGCCGCGTTGCGTGCCGTCGCGTGCGTGCCGCGTGTGAGGCGCGTGCCGTTGAGTGCTCTGACGCCGCGCCCCTCTCGCCGCGGTGACGCTCGGAGGAGGCGCCGCCCCGGCGCTGGACGCGGCCCCCTCCCCCGGGCGGCCCCGTCCAGCCGACTGCCCCCCCGGACGGCCACACTACTAATGACGTTGCGACTCCATCCGGTGTCGCCCTCCCTCCCCGGCCTCCCTCCTCCGGACCCTCCGGCCCCTCCGGCCCCGGACTCCGTGTCTCAGCTGTGACTGCGTCCCCGAGGCGGCCAGCGCCGCCGCCGCCGCCACGCAACGCCCAGAAGACACTGGTTGTGGAGCTCGACACGGGGAGGGGGGGGCGGCTCTCGCAGGCGCAGCAGTGCAATCGAAGTAACGCATCAACGCGTTCGGTACGGCGCTGCATACCGCTGTACACTCACCTCCCGGAGCACCCACACCCACACGGGCACGCGCACACACACACACACACACACACACACACACACACACACACACACACACACAGGGGATGCACAAGGTCTGGTCTGGTTGGTGGCCCAAGTGGAGAACGGTTTGTAGGCTCATACATATGCATGTGGAAATCCCTGGAGTGGCGAGCGCGCGCACGTGTGTGTGTGTGCGTGTGTGCGTGTGTGAGTGAGTGTGTGTGTGTGTGTGTGTGTGTGTGTGTGTGTGTGTGTGTGTGTGTGTGTGTGTGTGTGTGTGTGTTGCAGGGCCTGGAAATGCGTCGTTTGGAGGCATACCCAGGTAACTGTGTGGGGTCCCCGCAGAAGTTGAGGACGGAGGAGGACCAAGAGGAGGACGCCCGGGGCCACTCGGTGCCGCGCTGCTCCCGCTGCTGCCGAGGGGTCCTCGGCCCCGCCTTCTGGTCCGGGACGCGTCCGTAAATAAGCTGCTGCCGATAAGGAAAGCGAGGGCGCGTCATATTACGCACGACCCTGGCTCTGCGCGTTCTGGTAGGAAGTGTTTTGGAGTGCAGTCCTGTTCTTTTTTTGCGCCTTCTCGGATGAATTCGTTCCGGACACGTTACGTTTCCTTGCAGTGCCGGGGGCGGCGCTCGGCAGGGCGCGCGATTGCCAACTGCAGACCTGTTTACTGCCATCATACAGTTGCCTCGGCCCTAACTGCCTCCGGGCTTTGCGGGCGGGGGCGTTCGGGTAGCCGTGTGTTTGCCGTGGACAATCCTAATCCAAACGCCCCCCGGACGCCCCCCGGACGCCCCCCGGACGCCCCCCGGACGCCCCCCGGACGCCCCCCGGACACTCATGTCTACACCGCAACACGGCGTCCTGATGGTGGCCCCTCTGTGCTAATCGCCCGGCTCGAGTGGTCTCCACGTACACACGGCGCGGCATTGCTGAGCCGTGTCCCACAGCACCCCGCAGTCCCACACGGCCTAGCCACACCTCCGTATATCGTACCCCCCCCCCCCCCCCCCCCCCCCCCCGGAAAAATGTCACGACAGCACAATCAAATTCCCTCAATAACTTAGAGAGAAAAAGAACCAGAAGGGGCTGGCTTTAAAGAAGTGGACGAGCCTAACATTTTGATAGATTTCGTTTCCCTGTACACCCGGATTTTTTTTAAAAAATATTAGAAAATGATGACGTCTTCTTTTGCGGCGTCTAGTTGGTCTGCCCGAGAGCTTATTTTGAGGCGCCGATTAAGCCGCAACTCGAGTCGTCGTCCGCAACACCGGCGAAAGAGTGAATTTTGTGCGCGCCTCAATTAATTAGATAGAACGGTGCGGACAATAGGAGGAGGGGCTGGAGGGGAGGGAGGGGAGGAGGGAGGGAGGGGAGGAGGGAGGGAGGGGAGGAGGGAGGGAGGCGCCGTGGAAGGAAGCAGCAGCAGCGGCGGCGGCGGCGGCGGCGGAGCACGGCGGAGGTGTCGCCCTTGTTTATGCCCCGCTCCTCTTTTGTCCGCTGCTGCTGCTCCTGCGCTGCTGCAGGGCCCGGCGGGGCCTCCCCTGTGCTGCTAACGTGCGCAGACTTTGTTTCTCTCCCCCGTCTGTGTTCATGCCTCAACGAGAGGCGGCGGCGGCGGCGGCGGCGGCGGCGGTACACAGCCGCCGGCAGAGACGGCGCCGCCCCGGCCGGCCCTGCAGCGAGGATGGACCGCCGTTGATGAACCGAAACCCGCCGGGCGGGGCGGGCAGCAATAGGCGTGCCGTGTCGTGTCGTGCCGTGTCCGTGCCGTGCCGTGCCGTGTCCGTGCCGCGGGCTCAGAGCACGCGGCGCATTGCTTGACATAACTTACGGATCGGCTCAATGGATTACGCCCCCTCCCCCCCCCCCTCCCCTTAATACCTCCCGAAGGGCTCGAGCGAGGGAGAGAGAGAGAGACAGAGAGACAGAGAGAGAGAGGGAGGAAGGGGCTCTGCAAACCCATTCAAGACGCGCCGAAAACAAATTCAGAATACGGCGCGCAAAAGGGTGGCACAAAGCTTTAAGGCGGCATTGTTTTGCCTAAATTGGATGTATGTACAAGTTCCCCTTATTGTTATTAAGTTAAGCTGCTGCCGGCAGATGCTGCGCGGATCGGGGAGGGGAGAGTGGGGGGAGGGAGGGGCCTACAGCAGGTGCCGCTGCGGCCCCCCGCGGGGCCCATCGAGGGCCTCGCCACGCACACAAGAAACCGGATAATTAATCGGTCTCGAAACTCTTGTCGTGTGGGAGGACGGCCGCCGTCGTCGGCCAGGGTCGCAGTCAGACGAGGCCACCGCGGGCTTCGGTACGGCTGCACCGACCCGAACGTCCCCACGAAGGTAAACAAACACCGAGAAAAAGAATTATATCAGTGCTCGAGGCCGCCGCGAGCGGGGGTGCTTCCGGCGTTCCGACGACGTCCCGATGCAACTCACTCTAAATGAGTCTGATATTTGTTTTCCGAATCCAACCCGCGTCTCGCTTCTGCTGTCTAGTATTTGTTTCATTTTATTATTTTTTTCCCCAAAAAAAAATCTGAGCGCGCGGTCGGGCTCCGCGGCGCGGTTGTCGGGCGCACTGGCTCTGTCCCGGCCGGCCCAGACGACTTGATGAATGCACGAACAAGATGCTCCATCACGGCGCCACAATTAATGTCCCCGCAGTTTGCCCCGGCGGCGAGGGGCGGGGGAGGGGGAGGGGGAGGATTTGTCCACGATGGGAGGGGTGGTGGTGGTGGTGGTGGTGGTCCAGCCGGCAGGGCGGGATGGGGCAGTAAGGAAGGGGAGGGGCGAGGCAGGGAGAGGAAAGAGTACCCGATGGAGGAGGAAGAAGCGGCAGCGGGGAAAAGGGGATTTTAATACAAGGGGCGTTGTGGGGTTGGTGGGGGGCGGGCAGTCCTGAAATGTAGGCAACCCGCAATACGTCCCGCCTGAGGATAGGCAAAAAAGCGAAACGCTGCCCCCCCCTTAAGCCGCTCCCGGATCCGCCCCTGGGTGGCGGTGGGGAGAGATTGACCGGTGGGGGGAGAGGGGGAGGGGGGCAGGTGGCCCGTGGGGACGGGGATGGAGTCGGGTGCCGCGGGCAGAGAACGGCCCTGAAGGGCTTGGCTCGGTCCTCCTCAAAGGGATGGAGGGCAGCGAGTTCGACCGGCCCCGCGGCGACGGCGACGGCGACCACCGACTCGACGACGACAAGATGGACACGCGTCGCAGCGAGTGCGAGAGAGAGGGGAGCATCTGACTGCGGCAGTGTAGGCGTCTCTGTCGCTCTGCCGTAAGGGTCGTGCCGTCCCTCTCGCACTGAGCCAGGCCGCCGCCACGCCACGCTGCAGGTCTACAGCAACAACAACTGCTGGACTTCGGCTGGATAAAACCGTCCCGCCTGACCCCTGACATTGTTTTCACCAGGACGCCGACGACGACGACTATCCTTAACCCTCGGCAGCCCGCTCGGCGGCGTGCTGTACTCGTCCGGCGAACCCCGTTTCCGCTGTCTCTCTCACTCCCGCACGTGACTCGCGCATAATGAGGGCGATGCATCAACCCGCCGCGGGCGGCGAGGCGCGCTCGCTGGCGGCGCATCCGCTCATAAGGTCTCCACCGGCGCGGAGTATATCCGCGCGTCACGGCCGGCTGGAGCGGGTAGAGCCGAATCAGCGGCCGGAGGGCCGGGCGGTTACCTTCTCTAAGCAGAACGCACACTCACACACGCACACACAGACACGGGGAGGTCTGGCAGCCCGCCACCGCGTGTCAGATGACGGCGGGGCTACATTACCCGCCCCCTAGCCTCTCTCTGGGCGGGCCCGAGGCCGTGTGTGTGTGTGTGTGTGTGTGTGTGTGTGTGTGTGTGTGTGTGTGTGGTACCCGCGCACCCCCAGCAGCAGCACTCTCGGCATCTCTAGGGCTCGCGCCACGCCCACACCCGCCCCCCTACAGTCTGTGTGTGAGTGTGTGTGTGTGTGTGAACACTCGCCAGGTGTGCCCCCTTCCGCCCCCCCCCCCCCCCAACCTCCAGACTCCGTTCAGCCGGGGGTGGTGAGGGCTAAAAGCTACTGCTACCGCAACTCACACGGTTGCAGACTGGAGGCGCGGGCGGGCTGATGGGCCGCGGCGAGAGAGAGAGAGAGAGAGGAGGGAGAGAGAGGGGGGAGCCCAGGCCCGAGACAGCCTGTGGGGTAGGCAGACCCGCAACGCTCCGCTTTTCGGCGGGCCGTCTGCCTGGCAGGCGCCAAAGACCAGAGAGCACTGGCTTCGGGAGGGGAGGAGGAGGGAGAGGGGGAGGGTGGTGTGAGGGCGGGAGGGAGGGAGGGAGGGAGGGAGGGAGGGAGGGAGGGAGGGAGCGTATGGAGACTGCATTCCGGGGCTGCCACCAACCACTAGGGGGAGATTAGGTTTGGGGCGAGCGAGTGAGAGATAGAGAGAGAGAGAGAGAGAGAGAGAGAGAAGGGAGGGAGGGAGAGGAGCAGAGTGAAAGAGAGGAAAGGGAAGTAGTAGTAGTAGTAGTAGTAGTAGTGGAGTAGGTGGGAAGTTGGGAAAGTGAGGAAGAGGCGGCACACCGAGACCGCCGCCAGTGTGGGGACGCGGGGTGACGCACCTCGGGTAAAGGTCACGGAGGGGGGGGGAGCTGAGCTGAGGGCCCGCGAAGACGTGCGGGCCCTTAGTGGTGGTGGTGGTGGTGGTGTACCCGCTGTTATTTAGCGCGCCCCTGGCCGGCCTCCGCACCCGCCGCGCGTGCCTTCTGACGGTGTCGTCGGTGACCGCCGCCCCCGGCCGCCGCCCCCACCGGGACCCCCCGCGGGACCCCCCGCCAAGGGTTCGTGATGAGCGGCATTATATGGACGGGCGGTCAGTCAGTCAGTGACTGCCGGCCGGCCGCCCGGACATGTCGATCGGCGATCGCCTGCTGGCATACGCCGTAAAAAATTTCCTTAAATATTTTTTGATTTTTTTTTTTTTGAAAAATTTGTTTGGCTTCTATAGTTAGTCCTACATCAAATTGCAAGGCGTGGCCGGGCACTATTGCGGGTCAAATTGTGGGAAAATCAATCGAAAATTACGACCATGGAAATTTTCAGAATAAAACAGAAATGGATAGCAGCAGAGGGGCGAGGCCGGGTCCGGTTGCGGGGCGGGAGGCCGGGGGCGGCACCTGCCCGGCGGGTGACGGTACACAGAGGGCCGCAGCACGCAGCGTGCGGGCCGCCCCGCTCGCTTCTCCTCTAACCTGATATGCAAAATAATGGGGTCGTCGTCTGGTGGCGGTGCGGCAGTGCGGCAGTGCTGCTGTGCGGCTCTGCGGCTGTGCGCCCCGGCCCCGCTGCTGTGCACACGTGAGCTTCCTCTGTGAGTACCCTGCGCGTCGCACCGTGATGAGGTGAAGCCATCAGCACACACGGGGGAGCGGGAGGGGCTGCTGCCGTGCGCGGGGGTGCGAGAGAGAGGGAGAGGGGGGCACGCGGCCGGCGCACGCGCCGCGCGTGTGTCCGCCGCGCCGCCGCCGTCTTACCGCGGCCGGCTCCATTAATATGTTGATGACTTGCAAATGCCGTGTGCCGGACAGACGACGGATGAGGCAGGTCGCGGGGGTGTGACCGGGGTGTGACCAGGGGGTGTGACCAGGGGGTGTGGCCGGGGGGTGTGTCCGGGGGCTGTGACCGTGGGGGTGGAAGCCACGCTGCGGGGGGTCGTCCACAGACCTCCTCACCCACCCTCCCCTAGCAGCCAATCAGATTGTGTTAACTAATTATCGCGTGGAGGCGATATGACTCTCGCAAGGGCAAGCGCCGCGGGGGCGGACCGGGCCCGGGGGGGGGGGGGCGCAGCAGACGACGTCAGTCTTCTTGAAAGGGAATCGCGAGCGCCGGCGAGCAGCGGCGAGCGGGACAAGTGAGACTCTAATGGACGTAGCGATGGCACTCCGGGGCCTCCGGGGCCTCTGGAGCATGAGGGCGGCACCGGGCCAGAGGTCTCTCTCTCTCTCTCTCTTTCTCTCTCTCTCTCTCTCTCTCTCGCCCTCTTTCGCCCTGCCCCAGTGCCCCGACATGGACACACCCGCCGGCGAGGAGGAAGGTCGCGGAGCACTCGAGGCCCGTGAATAAAATCGCGTCTGAAATTGGGGAAAATCGTTTAACCTAAAAACTAGCCGTCACGGCCGCGCGCCCAGCACTGCTGTGAGAGAGAGAGAGAGAGAGAGAGACAGAGAGAGTGAGTGAGACAGAGAGAGGAGAGCGAGAGACAGAGAGAGGAGAGAGAGCTTATCCTCGTCATGTTATTTAATGTCGGGCAGTTTGCAGCGCTCTGACTCAACAGCAGGGCCGCTCGCGGGAGGGAAAAAAAGAGGTTGGCAATTCCGCCAGGTTAAGGGAGGGGGGATACTTCAGTGAAAGTGATATCAACGCTAAGCCAGAGGAAAAGAAAATATTTTTGTTCTGATTTTGCATTTCAGTAATTTATTATTTGTCTTTTAAATATTTTTTGGGCTGTAACATTAGGTTAT
Organism: Megalurothrips usitatus; assembly: GCA_026979955.1. NCBI lineage: Eukaryota > Metazoa > Arthropoda > Insecta > Thysanoptera > Thripidae > Megalurothrips > Megalurothrips usitatus. The sequence continues at coordinate 8,509,043 of CM049600.1, read as the reverse complement.
TGTTCACGGAACAACCTGCAAACCGGCTACCGAGCGGCAGACAGGCAGAAAAATATGGGCGGGAGCAAAGAATTGATACCGGGCCGCCCGCTCCATAGGCGAGCGCGCTAACCACCGCGCTAGCAGGCCACGATGTCGGAGGCGCCGTGCTCCGTCTTCCGGTATTCCGGAATTCCGGAATTTAAAAATATAAATATTTTTTTCACCCCGGTCACTTAGGCCCGCGGTCCGCACTCTCTCGGCGGGGGGCCTCGGCCGTCCCTCGGCCTGCCGCCGCCCGGGCCGGACTCCAGGCCGCAGCCAAAACCGCAAGGGCGGTCAGTGTGCAAACGGCAGCTAGCGCAACTTCATCACTTCAAACGGCTCGTAAAGCTTGAGAGGCCAGGACAAAGGCGGAGGCTCGGGGGGAGGTGTTCGGGGGAGGGGGCTGGCGCGGCTCAGTGACTGCTGGAGGGGGGGGGGGAGGAATGCAGGGGGGGGGGCGGCCACCCATCCCTCCCTCTCAACCCCTTTTTCCCTCCAGATTCCCTCCCCAGGCGGCACCGTGGCCGCCGCCGCCGGCACCAACTCCGTGCAGCGGCAGCAGCAGCGGCCCACTGGCGGCGCCGGCCGGGCCAAGTTTGTCGGAGGAGCAGCCCGGCGACTCCCGAGCCGGGACCGTCCGGGGCCGTCCGGGACGGACAACCGCAACAAAATATTCAACGCATCTTTTCGTTTGTCTTGCGCGGCACCGGCGGCGGGGCGGCACCGACGACCTCCGCACCGCACCGGCGGCGGCGGCGGCGGCGGCGGCGGCGCTTCCTAGGAAGTTTCCCCGTCCCCGTGACGATTGCCGCCCTCCTTTTCTATTATTTATTGAACTTTCTGCCGGTCCTGTGTGTTTCTCGGAGCGCATCGCACCGCCCGTGCGCCGCGCCCCCCGCCGCCGCACCGCACGGACGACGGCGGGGCTACACTGCCGACTGGGGTCAGGGATTGTGGTGGGAGAACGGCCCGGCCGCCCGGGGACACGGCCCCTGCCGGGTAGGCAACCCTGGGCGGCGCACTGCACGCGTGTCGCGCGGGCCGGCCTACCCCGGAGTTCGCAGGCGCCAGCCACGTCCCGGTGGGGCTGCCGGCGCAGCGCTGCGGCAGCGGCGGGGCGGGGACGGAGTGTGGGAGGGCGAAAAGGCTGGCGGCGGGTTGCGCGCGGCGCGCGGCCGGGGCCGGATTAGCGTGTCAATTGTCCCCGCCGGGTCCCCTCCGGTCCCCTCCCCGCAGTGCGGCAGCGCGGAGGCCAGGCGCCCCCCGCTGGACCCGGCACGGCAGAGGCGGCGCCCGGCCCACGCCGGCCACACTCGGTCGCGTTGACGTCGGCCTCCAAAAATTAATCAATTCACGAGAAAGTTTTGGGTAACCGCAGAGCGGAAGCGGAGGAGGGCTGTCCGCGCGCAAGGGGGTGCGAGGACCGAGGGGGGGGGGGGGTGACCACAGGTTAGGGCGGCGGCGGGAGATTGACAGCAGGCCCCCCCTGGCTCCGGCCCTGACGGACTGCCTCGGCCCGGCGGCGCCGCACAGCCAATCACTTCTTCATGAGTTTTCCGCCGCGGCCGGGAGAGGATTTGCGGTGCGGGCGAGGACCTTTCAGGACCTTCTGGGCCTACAGGGCCTCCACCACGAGAGAGAGAGAGAGAGAGAGAGGGGGGGGCGGGCTGCGGGGTGCGGTGCGCTGGCGGTGCGGTGCGGGATTGATGAGGAAAAGCGGGCAGAGGACAAGCTGTGTGGACAGGCTGCCGCCCTGCCGCTACCGCGTGCCAGGGGACCTTGTAGGCGCACAGCCGCCCGGGCAGCGCTGTATGTCGCCAGTGTGCAAGTCGTTTCGCAATACCCACTACCAACCAACCCCTATAAAAAAACACAAGTCAAAAAATACGCCTTCAGGCAGATCCCAAAGATGACGTAAAAATGGGATAACGCGGGGGAACTCGCGTCAGCGCTTGAGAACGCTGCGTCTGCGCGCGCGCGAATCTCGCCGCCTTCCTTCAAGACGACGGAGTAAAAACACCTTGGAATAATCCTTTTCGCAAGGGAAAAAAAAACTAAAAAACAAACTCGAACTCCCCTGAGACTAATTACATTTTAACGGAATATCCCATTAAAGTGTTAACTCGCTTCACTCTTAATCGTGTAATTTCGTGCTGTGCCTTCTATGCTGCTCGTCCTTGAGGTTGTCAAGTTCTCTCTCTCTTGCGCGCGCACTGTCTCTTGCTCCCGTGAAATCCTCTCTTTTTTTCCTGTTTTAAAGGCAAGAGCGCCGTCCCACGCAAATAACTATCACGAGGTGAAGTTCACGGCGATAATTCTCATCTTCTATCGCCGTCGTGAAAAATTGAAAAATTGAATGACGATGGCGTTTTGCCACCACCATGGTGTTTGACCAGGGTGGCGGGATGCGGCCTTGGGGACCGCGGACGCCGCCCACCCGATGCCCGCCGCGTCGCTGCACCCCGCCGGATGCATCCACATTAGTTCCGTGGCGGAACGGCAGCAGCGGCGTGGCATTCACCCCATTCATTACTCCCCAGCAAGAAAAGTATTATCGAGTCTCATCAGTTACGAGCAGCGTCTTTCACGGCACGGCCTCTGCCCGGGGCCTCTGCGCGAGGCGTCCGCGCCGTGCGAGAGAGGCTACGGGGAGCAGCGGGTCGCGCCGGCCGGATGGGCTGCATTATTAAAAGATGATGGTTTTTAAAAGGCGGCGCGGGGAAGGAAGGAGTGAGAGGGAGCACGGGGGGAGAAGGATAGAAGGAACCGATCGCAGGCAACGGCGCAGCTGTGCTCCTTGCGAGTACAAGGCAATATGGACGCACATAAGTCACTGTCGGAAGCGCGCGTGCGCACGAGTTTTCGTGTTCTTTTTTTTTTTTCTCTCTCCTTTTCTAACTATTATTTCCTTGTTTCCTCTTTCCATCTCCTCGTCTCCGACAAAGCGTGTGCGGGTGGCAGACCTGCCGGCTGATACGTCGGATTGAACAGTCACCATGCAATATGCGGCAGAAAAAAAAATTATGGCACTGAAAGAAAATAGTCCCTCGTCGCTGAATCGCTTGGCAATCGACAGCGACGACGTATTTGTGTGTTGAGTCGACTTGTCCGTCCGCTCCCCCGAGGCGGCATGGTGGTCGTCGGGTGTCTCACCTTTTGGTGCGGACGGACGAGGCCCCGCGGGGGGCTGCGGGGGCTGCGGGCGGCGTCGCTTTCCGCGGCGGGGCCTGCATGCGGCACGCACACGGCTCCACTCCACTGCACAGCACTGCACAGCCGCTCACGGCATCTCTCTCGCACCCGCCGGCGCGGCGCTACGCCGCTCCTCGTCGCACTCACGGGGGGGATGGTAATCACGTCATCACTCTGGGCTCACATCGCGGCCCGGGAACACCCCAAGTAATCCACTCTCGATGGCTTCAGCACACACACACGCACGCACACACACACACGCGCGCACGCTGCTCCGGCCGATGCCGCTGCGGGGGCCACCTGGTGCCGGCCGGGATGGATGGGCCCGGGTCAGCCAGTCAGCCCGGCGCGGCCCGGCCCGACAGGTACACCGCTGGCGGCGGGTCCGGCGGCGGGGCCGGCGGCGGGGCCGGCGGCGGCGGCCGCGTGAGTACGCTCGCGGACGTGACGGGACGGGGGGTCGGCGGCGGCGCGCGGCCCGGCGCGTGTCGGTGTGCTCGGCACGGCGGCGGCGCGGCGACTGGAGGGCGGCGGTTGGGGGTAGTCGGGCCGCCCCCGTGGCGCCCGGTCCGGCGCCGCCCCCGCCGCCCCCACGGCCCCCGCTGGCGCCGCGAGCGATACGGGCGGCAGGGCACGGGCCGCGGCAGAAGGCCGCAACTGCGAGCGTCGGCCGGGGGAGTTGCGCGCGGCCCCGGCGGCCCCGGCGGCCTGCCCCACGCCGCGGTGCCGCGGTCGGGGTGCGGGCGCCGGGGCAGCGCCGGCCTGGACCTCTTTCTGCCGGGATAAAGGAGGTGCATCTTGGGCTAGGGCGGGCTCCGGGGGCACGTGGGGTGGCCTTCGGGAGCCGCCGCGGGCCGGCCACGGCGCTGCCCGACCCCGCCTGGCGGTGCACCAATCAGGACGCACCCGCAATTCTGAATGCTCGGAACAGCGGCATTCGTGTCTTGTTGACCTGAGCAGCCATTGCCTCTCACAAGAGTATTTTATTTTCGAGGCTGACGCATATATCCTTGTGAGGAGCATAAAACGCATTTGGAATCGCGGCCCGGTGTACGAGGTCACCCGCCGCCGCCTCCGCACGCACTACCACATGTGTGTATGTCGGAATGCCGTGCAACGCCCCCGACGCCCCCCCCCCCCCCCCCCCACGGACCAGACCTATATTGCAGGTCCGGGAATGCTGTGCCGCCCCCCGCCCACAGACACTGCCGTCCCCGACACCCGACAGGGCCGCCAGGGCAGGACCCGGCCGTGAAGGGAGGGACTGTCGTCTCGGGGTGCCGATGCGGGCGCCGCGCGGCCAAAGGGCCCGGGCAGGCAGGCCGTGTGTGTGTATGTGTGCGTGTGTGTGTGTGTGTGCCGACGCACGGTGGTCCTGGACGTGCAGGCGCGGCGGCACCGGCGGCACCGGCTGGGGCCGTGCGGTCTCATTACGGGCCCTGGAATCGGCGGGGCGAAGACGAGCGACGCGTTCGGGGAGGTAATGGCTGCCGAAGGACCCTTTCGTGCCGAGCCCTTCGGGACCGCCGCTGCCTCACCGCTCACGAAGCTTCGTTAGGAAAAAAATACGTCTCCCCGCCTGCCGGGTGGGCAACCCCAGCGCACGCGCACACGCGTGTCGTGCGGGCCGACCTACCCTGGCGTCCGCGGGCGCTCTCCTTCATTCGGCATGACGGAAGCTAGAGGCCCCCCCCCCCCCCTACCCTTCACCTCCCTCCCCCCCCCCCTTCCCCCCGTGTGCACGTCAAGGTCACGTGGTGGTCATGCCGGGGGGGGTGGGGGCCAGACGAAGGGGGGGAGGAGGCCAGCGCCGGCGGTCGTAGCCAACAGCCGTTATTAAGACCTGCCCGAACGATGTTTTGGTGGAAGCGGACGGTCCGTCTATAAGTGCGGCCGGATGAGCGAGCGCCGCGAGGCCCGAGTGTGAGGCTGGGAGCAGAGGCCAAAGTCTGCTGCCCAAGTGGCCGGAGAGAGAGAGAGGGAGAGAGAGAGAGAGAGAGACAGAGAGACAGAGAGGCACTTTTATTAGAGCGCCTCGGACACACGGGCCACACCTAGAGGCTACCAGCCGTGTTTAGCGATCTCCTCACAGTGTCTGAGACGCTCGCTGAGACGCCGTAGCCTGCCGAGGCGGGCAGCGTTTACGTGGTTCGTGGACGTTACGTGGTTTTCGTGGACACAACGTGGGTGCGGTCCGCGCCGGCCGCCGCCGGTGCCTCTGATAGCAGACACAGCACGTCCCTCGGCCCCGCGGCCCCGCCCGGCTTAGCCGCGGCGGCCCGCGACGCCGTAAGTCTGCGGCCACGGCCCGCGAGCTGCGTGTGGCTGACGGCGTCCTCGCCGCCGTGTGGGTCCCCCCCCCCCCTCCCTCCCCGGGCCCCCCCGCCGCCGCCGCGCCGGCCGCTGCGCGAGGCGAAATGCTAGGCGAGCCTCGGCGAGGAGCGCTCATCACATCATTTTAGTTGACCGCCGCCCGCTGCCGCGTGCACAGCGCTAGCACACCGCGCCGCCGCCGCCGCTGCCGCCGCCGCCGATAGGCACGGCCTTCTGGCGCAGCCGCGGACCCCCAGCGGACCCCCCGCGGACCCCCCGCGGACCGGCCGGTCCCCACGCGAAGCAGCAGGCGACACGCACGAGTGCAGCATGAGGAAAGGCTGGACGCTCGCCGGTAGGTCGATAGGTGGCCGGGGCTGCCAGGGCCTGACCAAGGTGGGGGGGGGGGCGGCAAACGGCACGAAACGTCAGTGAGTGATTACGAAATAGTCACAAAAAGTTATTCTTTGAAAAAGTCGAGGACGAAAACTTAATAAATTTTCAGAAAAAAATTTAAGCTGACCGAATTTGGTATTTTAAAAATTGTATGTACACTTTGCAACACTGATGGAGAGGGCTAGGAAGCCGTAACCAGTTGTGGCATACACGTGTGTGTGTGTGTGTGTGTGTGCTGGCCTGCCTCTGTGAGGCTGCGGATTGACGTCTCTTCGGCCGCGTTACGTTTCTGTGACATTCCTCGGTCGGCGGCTGGGCTGGACAGAGCTGTGTGCCGCCGCCTAGCATGTGGTACAGTTGCTACGGCGGCGCATGGCTCGTCCGCCGCCGCCGCCTCCTCGGTGATTGATATGATCTCACCGACCCGTACCGCCCCCCCCCCCCCCCCACGATCATTGACCGGCCCCCTGCCCCGCGGGTCAGCCCTGGTCAGCCCTGGTCAGCCCTGGTCAGCCCTGGTCAGCCCTGGTCCGCCCTGGTCAGCCCCTGCCTGCCACGCCACAGGCCCCAAGTCCGGGACGACACCCCCGGCTGGGTGCCCAGGGTCGTCAGCCCCGCCGCGCCCCGACCTACCGCAACACCGCCGATCTGTCCTACGGCTCCACGCGAGTTCAATGAGCGACGCGGTCCTCCCCGGCGCCGCTCGGCGCCGGCGCCAACAACAACTCAATCTTGGTGTACGGTGCGGCGGCACCCGCGCGTACCGCACCGCCGCCGGGATTCGAACCCGCGGCGCCCATTTGAATAACGTCGTTACGGCCCTCCTGCCGCGCGGCTCCGCGCCCGGCCTGTGTTCTGCTTCCTGCTCAGCTGTCGCGGCCCCGCACCGGCTCCCGCGGGACGCCCCCCCCCCCCCCCCTCCGCTCCTGGCCGGACGGCGCGCTCAACAGCGACTGTACAGTGTCGCATGCCGTCTCACTCCCGCACGCAGGGCGTGGGGCACCGCGGCCCCGCCGCGGTCCTGCGGTGGGAGCGGAACAGAGCACCGCTGCAGATTCTTCGCTGTCCTTGTTGCACGGTTATTCCCCGGCGACATCTCCGCGTCCGCAAACCACGTCACCCACTAGCGCCACGCACACACACACACACACTTAGAGATTACCATGAAAGGCCCCATCACCGCGCCAGGCACGTGTGGCCGCCCAAACTCCAGCGCCCCGGCCGGTTCTGGCGTCACGGCCTCTCGAAGGACGTCGCTCGTTTTTCGGTCGCCGGATTTTGCCGTCGCTCACGAATACTGCCGTTCATTAACTTCGTAGAGTTGCTACTGTCGGAGAGGAGGGGGCATAAGCAGCAACACTGGCAGACTCGAGCCCAAAAGGCCCCCGGACTGCTCCGGTCATTCCGCGAGAGCGTCGGCAGCGCCTCTCGGCAGAAAGCGGCCGCGCCCGCCGCGTGTCTCGCGCGAAAAATCACATTTTGGTCTTGTACTCAAAACGCGACGAGCGGCCCGGCAAGCGGTTTTACGCGATCGGAAATTTGCATGCAACTCGGAGCGGGCGGGGGTGTGGCGCTGTGCCGCTGCGACAACAGCGCCGCCGCTGTCGCCGTGGGCATTCGGCTTCCCTCGTTTGGACTTTGACACATTTCCTCCGCTTGCAGGCGCTGCAGCCGTCGCCGTCGCCGTCGCGGTGCACTTCGTTGCAGGCGGCGTTCAGTCGCCGGAAGGTATGCGTCCTTATCAGATAACAACAGTGTTGACTTAAGTCGCCGCGTGGAGGCCGTCGTCGCCGCTGCCCCCAATTTTAGCCCCGTCATCGGGGCCCAAAGTCCGCTGTTTTATATTGGACTTGGCTTAAAAAAAGTTTTCGCGGCGAGCGCGGCCTTTCTATTGACGAGGAGTCATCTGATTCGGATTCTGACTGCAGCCCAGGTGGTGCGAGGCGTCCGCGTCCGGCACGGCCTCCTCTCCGGGCTGCTCAAGACCACCGAGGACGGCTTCAGCTACCTCAGCTTCCTGGGCGTCCCGTACGCGGAGCCGCCCGTGGGCGAGCTGCGCTTCAAGGTGAGCAGCAGGCTAGGCCGCGGGCCCGGCGCTGCCACCGCCCACGGCCCGAGTGTTTACTGACGCGGTCCTGCCCCATCCAGCCGCCCCGGGACGCCAGGCCGTGGAGCGGGGAGTTCCAGGCGACCAAGGACGGCCCCATGTGCACGCAGGTCAAGGACAAGAAGTTCAAGGTGGGTGTCGCCGGCGGCGGCGGCGGCGGCCGTCTCCCCCCGAGGCGTGCGGCGCGGCAGTGACTCGTGTGCTCGTGCGCAGGCCCGGGGCCTGCTGGGGCTCAACGGCACCCTCGCCGACCTGGTGCTGCTGCTCACCTCCATCCCGCGCTTCATCAGGATGCTCATGTCCGTGGAGGAGAGCGAGGACTGCCTGTACCTGAACGTGTTCACGCCCGCGGTGAGTGTCCGGGCGGGCGGCCGTGGCGGCCGACGCCGTGCCCGCGGCCGCCACGCTGACGCGCCCTGTGCCCGCAGAAGCGGCTGCCCACGGTGGAGCTGCGACCAGTGCTGCTGTTCATCCACGGCGGGGGCTTCGTCCGCGGCAGCAAACACTCGGCCATCTACGGCCCCGACTACCTCATCGACCGCGACATGGTGGTGGTCACCTTCAACTACCGCCTCGGCGCCTTCGGTACGCCCAGAATTTTTTCAAAAATTATCATTTTTTTAAACCACCAAAAAATGTAACTATTTTTAAAGTTTTTTATTTTATTTTATTGACGGGTAGGGGGGTGGTACGTTGCGTTAGATAAGGAAGGTTTGGTCTGGGTGAGTTGTCTGTCACGGTGTCGTGTTCACGCAGGCTTCCTGGCGACTAACACGTCGGACGCGCCGGGCAACGCGGGCCTCTGGGACCAGAACCTGGCCATGAAGTGGGTCCGCGACAACATCCGGAGCTTCGGCGGCGACCCCAACAGGGTGACGCTGTACGGGGAGTCGGCGGGGTCCGCGTCCGTGCACCTCCACGTCCTGTCGCCCGCGTCCAAAGGCGAGTGGCTGCCGCGCTCGTCCGGCCGCGCCGTCCAGTCCGTGGGCGTGCTCACTGACCCCCGTGGCTCCCCGCAGGCCTCTTCCACGCCGCCATCATGTCTAGCAGCTCCGCGCTGTCCATGTACGTCGTGACGGAGAACCCCGCGGAGCACTCGGCGCTGCTGGCGCGCAGCCTGGGCGCCGACGAGGCCACCGTCGCCGACCCCGCGGCCCGCGTGCGCTACATCCGGACCAAGGACCGCGCCCAGGTGGTGGCCAGCTTCGCGGACTGCCTGACGGCGGAGGACGCTCGCCAGGTCATCACCAAGCTCCCGTTCGGCCCGGTCGTCGAGTACTGCGAGGACGGCGCCGACCACTTCCTGTGCGAGCGCCCCGAGGTCCTGCTGCGCGAGGGCCGCTACAACAAGGTGCCCATGATCTTCGGCCTCAACCAGCACGAGGGCACCCTCATCCACGCACGTAAGTATCCGAGCTGCCGCCGCCGCCGCCGGGCCGCCGGGGCCAGGTAAGGCGCCGCGCCCTAACCGCCTCCCCGTCGTGTGCGCAGTGGACTCGGTGCCGGAGGTTGTCAACAAGATCAGCTCGGACGTGACGACCCTCGTGCCCAGGAACCTGTACCCGCGCATGAGCGAGGCGGAGCGCAGGGCGGTCGGCCTCCGCATCCAGCAGCAGTACATCGACCCGCGTAGCCCCAACGACACTCTGCCGCTCATGAATGTGAGTTATTTAAAAAAACAAAACAGCATCTCTCAAAACTGGCCGTGGCTTTGGCTGACGCAGTTTCTGTTTGCAGCTGTACGGAGACATGATGCTCACGCACGGCGTGCACGTCGCCATCAAGTGGCACACGAAACACTCCACGCCCGCCACTCCAGTCTACGTCTATCACTTTACCAAGGATGTTTTCGGCTTTTACAAATTTATTTACGGCATCCGAACGTTAAAAGGTGAGGCCGGATCAATTTACCGGGCGATCGAAATGAAGTGGCGTGCGTTCGTGGTCGTGTTAAACTTGTGTGTTGTCATTACAGGGCCCGGTCATGCAGATGAACTCGGGTGTGTTTTCAACATTTATATCTTCAATAGAAAATATTATCCTGACAGGGATATAATTGACGTTGGGACGAAACAAATGACAGACATTATTTCTAGTTTCGTTCACAGCAGGTGGGGAAATATTTCTCGGTGCAAATACTGCATCTGACTTTGTCTGTTTGATTTTTCCTTGTGTCATGAACTCTTTTCGTTTATTTTCAGGAGGCCTGTATCTGCAAGTAGTCGATACTTAAACATTCCCTGGCCCCCTACGTCGCCGACTGCGATGCAGTATCTAGAGTTCGGAGAGAGTTTAGAAATCAAGACTGATCTACTTAAGGATAGGATGCAGTTTTGGGACTCTGTGTACGGCCAAGTCACTCACAACCCCATCTATAATTAGGATATGTAATTAAATTATTATTTTTTCACGTGGCGTAAGTTATTCAGATACCACATAGTCCCCTAACCACCATTTACCGTACTCGAGCTGAGAGGAGCAATCCGTGCGACTCCCTCGTCTGTACCACCGTGGGCCGAGGGTATTGCGCGAAGCTGAATGGTGCCGAGTGTTGCACTTCGCCCCTTCTCTCTCTCTCTCCCTCTCCCTCTCCCTCTCTCTCCCTCTCTCTCTCTCTCTCTCTCTCTCTCTCTCTCTCTCTCTCTCTCTCTCTCTCTCTCTCTCCTTCCCTTCAGGGGAGGGCCAGCACCGTAGCTCCCTTTCCGAGTAATTTCATTGTCACTCCAGCAGAGAGGGCGCAGCTACTTCGCGCTGCTGTCGCGAAAGCGCTGATAGCACAAGTGACATGACGTGAAATTGAGTGGGCGGTGCCTTCCGGACAAAACGGCGGAGACCTCTCTCTCTCTCTCTCTCTCTCTCTCTGTCGGACGTCAAACTTGGACGAGGCCTCATCGGGGTGTCGATAAGCGTCGGCGTTACCATCCGCGTGCCTCCCTCCTCCTCCTCCTCCTCCCCCTCCTCCTCCTCCTCCCCCTCCTCCTCCTCCTCCGCGGCACGCTCCGCCGTACTCCCGCACCGGAGACAGCAGGAAGGGTGGCCAACTTAGAACGCAATGAGTCGCCCTCGGCCAGTGCCGCCCGGCGCAGCAGCAGCAGCAGTTGGCAGGACTGCCTGTCCGTGCCATATGGGGCTGGACTCCCGCTCGCGCGGCCCGGCGCACGGCGCACAGGCGCCCCCGACGGCATCCACGACGGCGTCCTCAACGACGTCCCCGTCGACGTGGTGCACACAAAAATGGTCGAGGCCGCGCCGCCGTGTGTAACAGTATTTGATTCCCAGCGGAGCAGAGCGCGGCCCCGCGAGCACGGCGCCCGGGAACACTTGTCGCTTTTGACCGAGTTTCGGTGCGCTGCTCGAAAGAAATGTTTTTGTTTGTTTGTTTGCTTTTTTGTTTTAAAACGCGCGCGCTGCGACGTCGTCAAGTGCTTCCGGGCCGGCGACGGCAGCAGCTCGCGCTCCGTTCCTCATCCGCAGCCCGCGCATCGCCGCTGCCGTCGTCGCCGCCGCCGCCGCCGCCGCGCCGTCAGTTTTACAAAAGTGGCATCTGCATCTGCATTTTCGCGTCGTGAATTTATTCATCATCGCATTTGCCCCGGCAGAGAGCTCCTCGGCAGCGGAGCGCAGGCAGCGGAGGCCGCGGGGGCTGCTGAGTGCAGCCGCGTGCAGCGGGGGCCGCCGCGAGGAGCCCGCAGGACCCGGGTTCGGTCCCCCACCCCCGCTCACACTTTCCTCCGATGGACTTCGCAGGTGTGCGGTCTGCTTGCAAAAGTTTTTGGCAGGACTCGTGCATACAGAAGCCTACAGGAAAAAGAGATGAAAAGGGATGATGAAAGTAAGGGAGACGGGAAGCGGGAGTGGACCTCGAGAGGGGCGGCGCGGCGCGGCGCGGGGCAGCGTTGCGGGGGCGGCCGGCGGCCGGCACGGCCGCGAGTATCCGGTGATGGATGGCTTTGGACGGCCTTTCGCCGACTTTGCCATTTTATTTGCGTTGCGCGGCGCGCGGGGGCCACGGAGACGGCCGGAGACGGCCGGAGACGGCCGGGGCCGGGGGAGGTGTGTCGCACGCACACGCGGCCTAACTTTGACTCAGTCAGCAGGGCCGGACCAGGCCGGACCAGGCCGGACCAGGCCGGACCAGGCCGGACCACCAGGCGACCTTCGCGGGGAAGTGCTGGACAAACTCCCCAGCCGGCGGGGACCCGGCGGCGCGGCGGGCCGGGGGAGGCCGGGGTCCCTGCGAGACGAGCCCCCGCTGTCTGGGCGGGGCCGGAGGCAAGCCGAAGGCAAGCCGGCAGGCAGGGAATAGCGACCCCCAGGTCGGTCGGTGGGGGGTACACGGCCTCTAGGGACGGTGTGCCAGGGGGGCACCTCATCCCCGGGGGCGTGCCATCACTGCCACACCGGAAGGTGTGCGAACACAAAAAGTGGACAGATCGGCAAAGAGTCGAACCCACGACTAACGACTCGCCGACCGGACCGGTGACCCGAACCGCGCGGCTACGGAACCACGATGGGGTTGCCGATGTGCTCCCGGTACTGTAGCCGCTCCAGCCAGGGGGGGGGTGCCAATTAAGTCTATTACTCACGTAGACGCGGGAAGCGCGAGCGCGCGCGTGTGTGTGTGTGTGTGTGTGTGTGTGTGTGTGTGTGTGGAGTGATGTTTGGTAAGGATGCGTGTCCGCCACATTCGTACCCCCGCTGGAGGGGCGCTGGAGCGGTTAGAGCAGCGGGGGCTGGCGGCAACCCTCCGTCGCAGGTAAGTGCACATCGCGCCGGGGACCGCGCCCCCGCCGCGCCACTGTCCACGCGTTCGCGGGCGTGCTGAGGGGGAGGGGGGGGGGTCGCATGGTAATTGATTGCTTCTCGCCCACAGCACGCGCAGCGCTGCGCCCGGCTGCCCCCCGGCTGCCCGCCCGCCCGGCTGCCCTCCGACGGAAGGCGAGGCGGGCCGCTGAAGCTTCGCTGAGCGGGGCTAAAATTTCCCTTGGGCCCCCCACGCCCGCCCCCGTGCTGCTCCTGCTGCTGCTGCCGTGCGCCTCGCCTCGTGTGACCCGCCGTGCCGACACCTGCCGCCCCCTGCTGCCCCCTTTCCCTCCCAGACCGCCCCTCTGACCGCCCCCTCTGACCGGAGGCGCTCCCCGAATCGTTATTCTGCGATCAGGCGGCGCGCGGCTTATTCGCCCTCACCTCGAGCACGACCAGCTTCGCCGGCTTCACGCTTCGCGCGGCGGCGCGCTAATGCGCTCGTCTTCACCCCTTACTCCATGTTCGTTTGTGTTGTTGTTGTTGTTTTTTGATGCGATTTATGTCCCGGGCGTGCCGAGCCATTCTCGGCCACCGCCGCCTCAGAGTTTCTAAATCACCTGGTATAAATCACTCCGGGAGGGTATCCTAGCAGGCGCTTGAGTATCGGCAGCGCTGGCCGGGTGACAGCGCTGCTGTGCTGCGGCGCGAGGCGGTACTACAAGTGGTGGTGGTGGTGGTGTCCTAGCTTGGTGGTGTCCACGATGTGTGGTCGCAAACTCGCCACCAAAGCCTTGGCTTTCTCTTTCTTCTCCTTTTTTTCGACCAAAAAAAATGGCATTTTATTTCCGTCGCTGTGTCCGGCTGCTTGCCGCAAGGCGCTGCCTGCGTGTAAATATGTATGAAGAGGAGTACAGGAAGGCCGAGCTTGCCCACCCACACACACACACACATACACACACTCGTGTCCACGAGCAGAGACTGGGCCCCGGGCACTCACTCACTCTCCGCAAAAGTTATGAAAAGAAAAATAGCGCTTCATTTTAATTTTGATTCATTATGTGTTGTTTTTTTTTATAAACTGGGTACCAGAATACATAGCGAGCAGAATCACATACTGACACCCCTTTGGGGCAGCACCCACGGTGGCGCGGGGCACGCCGGAGGCGAGGGGTGGGTGACGTGCCTCAGTACAGTCCTGCACAATTAGGATCTATCTCACGTAGACCTATTTACACCTCTGGCTCGGCCCTTTTTCCAAGTGGGAGGGATGGGGGGCGGTGGCAAAGGGGCCGCTCCAGAGGAGGGGGAGGAGAGGGGGAGGGGAATAAAAAGGGAGTGGCTTTACGGTAAGGGTAGATTGTGTTTGGTTGTTTGTGCGCCAGCCGTGCTTACACAACCCCCCCACCGAAACCCACCCCCTGCCTGCTTCACAATCTCATCGCCCATCGTAGATCCTCTTAAACCGAAGCCACCTTTCTGACGCCGGCTCCCCTTGTCCCCTTCCCCTCACCTCGGCTTTGCCTGCTTTGCCTGCTTTGGTGAGATAGGTCACGACCTCCGTAATTGGTCAAGAATTTTTTTTTTTTTTTGAAATGAGCAAACTGGACAGACAACTAATCAAGCCCTGGGTGAGAATGAGGGCAGAGGAGTTCATTACACACTCCCTCCCGCTGCCGCCGATGAAGAGGGAAAGAGACGGAGAGAGAGAGAGAGAGAGAGAGAGAGAGAGAGAGAGAGTAGGGGGTGCGGGGAGGCGGAGTGGGACAGAGCGAGAAACTCTTTGGGGAGAGAGAGAGACTGGGGGGGAGAAGACAAAGAGGGAGCGTGGGAGAAAGAAGCGCTGGAGTGATTACATCCAGGAGCCTTTAATTTTGGGAGCGCAGAGGAGCGGGCGAGCCCGCCCTCTGTCATATGGCTCTGTTCCATCACACACACACACACACAAACATACACACACGCACCCACACGCACACACCAGGGCCGAGCCCTCAAACGAACAGACAACGGCCATGGAGTCAGCCGAAATGCATCCAAGCCAACGCCGGCGCAAAACGCTGGAAAACTAATGGCCGGTGTCATGAAGCACACCACTCCGCTCTGCTCTCTTTTTCAGTCCCCCCCCCCTCCCTCCCCCCTCTCCCTCCCCACCCCGCCGCCACGCCCTCTTTCACCGCCCCCCTGTTCTCTCGTTCTCTGTGTTCGTTTCCTGCCCGCCCGGTTAACTAAAAACCCCTTCCTTCCTTCCCTCCTTCTGCTGCTGCCGCCCCGCTCTCCTAGCCAAAATCTCCTCCCCCGCTTCCCCCCCTCTCACACCAATTCCAAGTAATTGAAACATGAATTAAAAACAAGGTCGGGCCGGGGAAATGAAAGAAATGACCGCCGCCGCCAATGCCGCGCGCGGGTGATTCAAAACGAGCGGCGAGCGCGGCGGGGGTCCTGTTGACGGGGCCGTGCCGAAAGTGACTCTCGCGTTCAAAAGTGGCGGCGGTGCCGGCCGGGGGGTGCGCACTGAAAACGAGAGGGAACGAGAAGGCAAACGGTGCGGGGGCGGTGACGGGAGGGTTCCGGATCGGAAGCGGGCCGCGGCGGGGGCGGGGGCGGTCTCTGGACAATGAGGCCGCCGCCCCTCCACCTCTGATCGGCAACGGCGTGGCGGGCCACAATCAACGGCGGTTTATTAAACCATGCCGGGCCGGCGCCTCGCCGCCGAGCAGTCACCCTCCGTCCGCGCGCGTGCTGTAGAAGCTGGCCGGCCAATTTTAATTTTAAAATTTAAGAATAAAAGTGCTGGAAACATTCATACATAGCCCCGCCCGACACGGCGCGACAGCCGGGGTCGGCAACGCAGCACATCTTCATTTCATTTATTAGTTTATTTTCGTGTTGTTTTTTTTTTTTTGAAATCCTGGAAGCGACGTTGCATTGTCTAGTGAGAGAGTGAGCGAGTGTGTGTGTGTGTGTGTAAGAGAGAGCAAGAGAGAGAGAGCGCCTGGAGGGTAGGTCAGCCCGCAGAGCGTGCGTGGCCGGCGGGCTGGCCTACCTCGACATCGCGGGCGCTCAGCGCTCGGCGGCGGGTAGAAAGACAAAGAGAGGCAGAGAGAGAGACAGAGAGAGAGACAGACAGACAGACAGCGCGTAACCTTCCAGAGGCTGACGTGGCGCCCGGCAGCACCCAAGAGACCGAGTCCGCCGCGTGCGCGCGCGCACACACACACTCACACCTGTCGCGGTGCGGGCGTGCACTGCCTTCTGAGAAATACAATTCCAGCTCCTTGGTGATTTCAGCCCCCTCTCCTGCTCGCTTCTCTGCCATTTATCATTTTCTACTTCCGGTCTGCCACAGCCGGGGCCGTGCAGGTTTGGGTGTTTTTTATTATTTTTTTTTGGGTCGGTTCGGCGACAACGAGTCCCGCTCCAACGCACAGTCATAAATTAACTCGGGGCGCTTCGCTCTGAAAATTCGGTAATGCTTTCCTCCATGAAAATCGGCAGAGCGGCGTCGCGTGTTTGCTTGTGGGTCACTGAGCCACGCTCCTATACTCCGCGCATGCAGAGCCCGCGCGAGCCCGTCTCGACCGCGCGCCTCCGACAGACATACCCCGCGCTCGCGAGGTCTTCCCCGCAGCGGCGAAAGGGGTATCGACGCGCACAGGGTGACGGTGAAGGGACGCGGATTGAATGAAACACCGGGGGTTTTGCAAATAGAGATATATCACATTTATTTTCGTCGAAAGAAAAAGGACGACCCTTAAAGCTAGTTGTACGTAACATGGCCATTATGAGCGATATGAATCGGACTAGAATCAGAAGAGATGCGTTGCACGGCGCGGCGCGCGCCCCGAGAGAGCTCCGACGTGGTGCCGCCGCCCTCCCCGCCGTCGGGGTGCGGACGAGTTGTCGGCGGCGGACGGGCCGGCGCCGCCTCACCGCAGGGCGAGCACGACGCCGTTGGGGGAGGGCGACGGCGAGGTGACGACCGTCAGGTTGCTGTCCTGCGAGGCCGTGTGCTGCAGCCGGCGCGGGTCCGGGTGGCTGTTGAGGGAGCTGGTCGTGGTGCCGGGGCCGCGGCCGAAGCCCCGGGCGCCCGCGCCGCTCCGCACCGTCCCGCTCCGGCACGTCTCCCCCGAGTCGCTGGCCGCGGTGAGGCGGTCCACCGCCAGCCGCAGCACCTGCGGGAGAACACGGAGCACGGCGTCGTCAGTCAGGACGGCGTCGCGGAGGCCGCCGGGAGGCGGGGGCGCCCCGGACGCGCGGAGCCGTTACCTTGCGCTTGCAGCAGAAGATGACGAAGATGAAGACGGCCCGGAGCAGGTTGACGGCGTCCGTGGCGTACCAGTAGTAGTCGCGGCCGCCCGACACCCACGAGATGATCTCCATGATCCACGTGAGCCCCATCAGGCAGAACAGCTTGACGTACAGCAGCAGCCTGCAGGAATGCCGACAGACCCTCACCGTATACACACTGCAGCACACACCAACGATTTTCTCGTGTGAAATGTGTTTTGTTTGTGTGGCGGTGGTGGTGGTGGGGATTTGATTTACCTCTGCGTATCGGAGCCGGTGCTGGAGTTGTCTGCCCTGTGCACCCTCCTGAGGATCTCGGTGTCCTTGCGCACGGCCAGGATCCGTGCCGCCGTGTACACGAACAGGACCAGGTTGATCAGCAGCAGGAAGGCCATGGGCGAGTAGAAGTAGATCAGTGCCCCGTTTCTCTCTGTGAAAACAACACATCGATCCGGATCTCTCTCTCTCTCTCTCTCTCTCTCTCTCTCTCTCTCTCTCTCTCTCTCTTCTCTCCCTTCTTCCTCTATCTCCACCTCATTTACCTGTGAACCAGCAGGTGAAGTGGGCGATCCTGGGGTGCAGGACGTGGGAGCCGGGCTCCGTGAGGAAGTTGATGGCGGCGGTGAGGAGGGTGATGGTCGCCGAGGCGCCCCACGCGTACAGCGAGTACCACAGGAACTTCTTGCGGTCCCGCTCCGCCGCGCTGCCCTGCAGGGTGCGAATCCCGCTGCCAAGGACAAAGAGGGGGGCGGTGAAGTGGCGGCGGACGCGGGGCGGCTGCCCGTCAGCGCTAACCGCCTGGGGTAAGAGCACTGCTGATGACGCCTGTTGCTCTTCCTCGCCCCATGCTAAACGACCTAAACGACTCCAACTGTATGCGGCCCTCGGGGTTTGTTTTCTTTTTTTTTTCGGGGAAACGTCGTCGTTGTGCCAGACTAACCATCACAGCACATCAGGTTTTACCAGGTTCCGCCCGTTTTCCGTCGCGGTGCACTGGTCGCACATCGCCGCGGGTACAGTCGCCGGCGGAGGCAGCGATCGGACTCCACAAACCGGTCTCATAGGACGGCAGGTGGCACTGACACTCATCTACGCAGCATCTGTCGGCCCGGACCACAGAGCGTCGGCAGATGCACTGCCGCCGCGCGGTGACGGGTCTCTCGCACCTGCACTCGATTGCACTCACAGATACATTGACAGCTCGTTGACGCTGACGGTACATGGTGACGAGTGCTGTGCGCTGCTTGCTCGCCCGAGGAAGCAGGCGACAGTTGCTACACTTTTTCTATTTTCTTTTTTTTTGCAGCAGAAACAGAAGCAGACTGTACTGGTCATAACCCGGCACCGACACTGACGACCGTGAGGAGGTCGAGGGGGAGGGGAGGGGGAGAGAGGGGCCGCACTAAGTAAACTAACGCGACCTCAGCGCAGGGGGCAGGAGTTCGGGGGGAAGGCAGAGGCCGCGAGCACTGCGAGCAGCCCAGTTCTAGTTACCTGAAGGCCCACGAGATGTCGATGCACATCACGTTGAGCCAGAAGAAGGCCGCCAGGAACGAGAACTGCAAGACGAAGGCTGCGGCAGAGAGGGAAACAGTTAGGGGCGGGTTATCGTCCAGGGTTTGGCGCGTCTCCGCGTCACCGGCGGCCTGTGCACGGACCCAGGAGCAGGCAGGCGTCGTCCGGTAGCGACGACTTGGACAGGGCGTTCACGGCCAGGGCGATGTAGGCCAGCAGCAGCGACCCGGTGTGCGCCATCAGGTTGCTGGAGTGCAGGCTCCTGAACAACGACAGCAATAATTCGGTTGGGAATTTTTTCCCTTTCTTTGTGCCGGGACAAGAAGGCGTGTGCGGCGGCTAACCTTCGCAGTTCCGGCAGGCAGGCGTGCACCAGGAGGGTGGCGGCCAGGAAGGCGGCGCCCACCGTGGCCAGCACGCCGTACAGGATGCGGGTGCGCGGGGAGGCGGCCAGGCTGCTGGAGTCGGAGCACACCAGCAGGTTGGCCGCCTGCGCGCCCGTCACCGAGTCCAGCATCACCTCGCCGCAGAACGAGCCCCCGGGCAGCCAGTTGTCCATGCCGAAGCTGTCGACGACGGCGGTGCCTGGGAAGGTTAGGTTTGGTTAGTCCAAGAAGTCCAGAGGAAAAGAAAACCGCAGCGTTGTTGTCGCACCGTCGTCCCTGATCCAGAACTGTGCCGCCTTGGAGGGCGCGTAGAAGGTGCTGACGGAGTTGAGCAGGAAGCGGCGCGCCTTGGCGTTGGAGCAGTGCGGCAAGGCGTGCAGCAGGAAGTCCTCATCTGGAACACGAGAAACGGGTTACTGGACGGTCACCGGGGGGGGGGGTCTAGTAGGCGCTCCAAGTCCCCGCCGGTACGCACTGAGGGCGGAGGCTGCGTCGTCGGGGTGCCGGTGCCGGTTGGGGCCCCACTCGCGGGCGGCCTCCGCGGCGCGGGCCTTGTTGTGGTCGGCGGCGGCCGCCACCTCGTCGCTGTGCTGCCGGTCTGCGGGTGGCGCGGGCTGCATGACCTCTGACCTGACGCGGCACTCCGTGTCGCCCTTGGCGTCCACCAGCATCACCGACCCCGGGTGGCAGCACTTGCGAACGCAGTTCCTGCCCTCCGGGCCGCACGGGCACAGCAGGATCGCGTGGATCAAGTACTTCTCGTCGTCGGCGTCCTCGCCTTCCGCGCCGGGCTCCCCGGGCGCCGCGGCCCGCGTCGTCTCGTTGTGAAGCAGCGCGTCCTCAGCGACGGCGTCCTCCATCTCCTGCTCCTGTGCCGGGTCCGCGTCCAGGGTCACGGTCTCCACGGGCCTCAGCGACAGCCGGTCCATGCAGAACGTCCCGGCGGGGAACAGGTAGCTCCGCTCGCCCTCGTCGCCGCCGTCGCCGTCGCCGCCAGGACCCTGCTCCCCGGGAGGCCTGCCGGGAACAAGACGACAGTCTCATCCAGTTCGTCGGCGACCGGCGGCCCCGGCCTCGCGAGAGCACTATTCGCAGACGCACGCACGCACCTGAACAGGTCCGGCCGCGGCTGGGCGACGTGCAGGGTGCCGTTGGAGAAGAGCTCGACGAGGTGCCAGAAGACGAGCTCCCGGTCCTCGGGCGCGCACGGCGGCGCCCCGATCTCCGTCAACGGCGGCGTCGGCGGCTGTCCGGGGGGCGGGGGAGCCGGCCCCGGGCCCGGCCTCGGCGGCGGCCTCTCCGCCTCGCGCGCCTGCAGGGGGACACGGGGGGTATAAAACAGGGGCCGGCGTCATGGAGAACGGGAGGCTGAGGCCGCTGCTGCTACTGCCCGCCCGGCCCGCCCGGCCCGCCCTCAGGCCGACGTCACCGGCCGGCTGCGCTGCCCGCACCCTCCGCGTCACGCGAGAGCCGTCGACTCTGCGCGGCCAAATAACGCAAAAGCACGGCCGCCGTCGGACGTCACTGCGCTGCCGGCGGCCTCCGGCACCCCGCTGGCCCCGCGGCCCCGCGGCGTGAGAGTGCCGCCGCCGACGCCATCGCATCGCCCTGTCCCCATTAACGAGCGGACAGGCGGCGCGGCAGCGCGACAGACGCGGCCGATCACACCGAGAAGTATAAAAGCATGCAGGGACGGCGGCCTACCGCGCGCCGCAGGTCGTCGAGGGTGCGCGGCTCGAGGCTGCGGGAGTCCGTGATGAGCACGTCGGCCGGCAGCCACCCCCAGTCGTCCTCCGCGCGCCGCCGCGGCCTGCAACAGCGGCCCGGGAGACGGGGAGTAGTAACACACACCACGAGACCACACCCAAACTGTAGCCTCTGCCAAGAAGCTGAACAGGACTGCTAAAAACTACTGAGAAACTACAGCTCACCTGGCGTCCCTGCCGGAGGCCCGGGCGCCACCGTCGCCGTCGTCGCCCGTGGCGTAGAAGGTGGCGTCGACGCCGCGGCGCGGGCTGATGGGGACGCAGCTCTGGTCCAGGGAGAGCTGCTGCCCCGCCGGGCAGCACTTCCTCAGCACCGCCGCCGCCGCGGTCGCCGTCGTCCCGCCGTCGTCGGACACGCTGCGGGCCGCGGCCGCCCCCGCCAGCACCGCCAGCAGCAGCAGCCGCCCCGCCGTCGGCGACATGCTGACCCTCGTCGTCTACACCTGGCGGACAACAACGCAGACGCCGTGAACTGCGAACCCGCCGTAATCTCTCTGAGGCAGCGATGTGTCTTCGGCTCCTGTGCGGCCGCGCTAATAAATAAAAGAGTGAAACGAGGCGTGGTGGGCAGTTTGGGTCCCGGAGCGCCTGCGGGCCGCGGGGTAGGCCGGCCCGCAACACGCCCGTGCAAGCTCCCGGCTCGGCGTTGCCTACCCAGCAGGCGCCGACGCACAAAACAATCCTTTTTTTTTTTTTGCACGCTTCCTCGCGTATTGCCGGACTTTTGTTTTTGATGACCGTCATTACGATGACTTTAATGACGGTGGTGCGTACGCCGCGCGTATAGGTACCTCCTGAGTGGTGGCGGCGGCCGCGTCGGGGTCCCCCCTCCGTGATGACATGGCCGCGCCGGACTCACCGCAGCACCTGCAGGCCCAAAACACGCACACACACACTTCAATCTCATTCATCTCGCGGTAGTACATACTAAAGTTGTAAAACGGCAGCGACAATTAATTTTTTTATTTTTCTATTTTTTTTGTGGAGGTGCCTGAACACACACTGCTGCACGCCTCTAAAAACAATCGTCACCGCCTGCCGTGCAGCGGATCGCTGGAATTCCCGGCGCGATACGTGACTTCTCTGCTGGCCCATCATTAATCGCCACTTCACATTCATATCGGGTCCCCCCCCCCCCCCTCTCTCTCTCTCTCTCTCTCTCTCTCTCTCTCTCTCTCTCTCTCTCTCTCTCTCTCTCTTCCGCCGCGAGCGGGGACTTGTCTGCAGTCCGCACACGAAGGCAGTCTTGGGCGTGACCGTGGTCAGGAGACACAAAACGGGAGGGGAGGGCAGTGCAGAACGGGGGTTCACCGAAAGACAGGGACGGGAGGGGAGGGGGGAGGGGGGAGGGCGGTGACGTAGCCGCGCCGACTCCTCTGCCGGAGTTTGAGGATCGGAAAGAACCGGTCCCCGGCCGGGGCCCGACGGCGGCCGTCACTCAAACACCACCCGCAAATACCTGGCAGAAGAAACACACCGTAAGGCAGTAAGCGGCAGTCAGCCGGGCGTCGGGCGGGCGCGCGTCGGGCGCCACAACCTCCACGCGATACACGCTCCCCCGGTGTGAGTGTGTGTGTGTGTGTGTGTGTGTGCGTGTGTAGCAGGCGACTCGGACGTGCCGGGAGGAATGCGTTTCTCAGACCGTGTTATAGGCCGCGATGGTGCGGGTGCGACAGAGATGGCGGTAATGAATGGTGTGTTTGTGTGCGTGTGTGTGTGTGTGGTTGGACGTGCGTCTCCAGCGCGCGTCCCCAGTGGGACTCCAGTGACCGCGCTCCCAAGCCCCACGGCAGCCGGTGACGCCGACGACGGAGCGATTCCGAACACCTGTCTTTCTCTCTCTCTCCCTTATGGAGCCCCCTTCGAGTGCGACAGAGACGGGGCTACAAAGGCAGCGTCAGTATTGTTCGGAGTCGCAGCAGGCAGACGCAGCCCCGGGAGCAGCACGCGAAGGCCGTGTGTGAGCACGGCGGTGACGGCGTTCGGAGCCGACGGCATCGACTCTCCTTTGTTTTCTGGACGCGGCAGGCGTCGGCTCGGCGCGCGCCGCGGTCTCCGGCTAGAGTCGCATGCCCGCGCCCACTTAACCGGGCCGTGGCGGCGGCGGCGCGGCTCTACCACTGTAGAGTGCACCGTGAGAAACCTTTTTAGAGGGGACATCTCTAAAACATTTTGAGACTTTTTTAAAAAATTTGAATTTCGATTTTGAATCATTATAATGCACAAAATCTCGGGTTCATTGTCCTGCTGTCCCGCGCGCGCAGACCACCTCATCCGAACGATGTTCCCGCGGTTGTCGCGGGCACCGCGCGCGCCCGGCGTCCACATGGTCGCGCGCGGCCAGGGGAGGGCGTCGACTCACGTCGTGCCTGGGCGTGCGTGGACGTGCGTGCGTGCCCCGTGTGCGAGGCGTGGCCCGCAGCCCACAAGTGGGCTGTGGTGGTGTTGTGGGAGCGGCTCTTCAGACGACGGTGCCGCGCGGTCCGCACCGCGGGGGATATCCCACGACGGGGACGAGGGGGGGCCGCCTCGGAAAACGTTTCCACGCGCGAACATCGGGAAGAGATGTCTTTTTCCATTGATATTCGTTGTTCCACACACACACACACAGTGAATGGGAAGCTGATGAGCGGCGTGTGCGGCCTAAACTGGCCAGCGCATCTGGACCCGAAGCCATCGTCGGATGTGTTTGCGTCGCGGCGCGGCCTGTTGTGCCGACGCCGGCCGCACGCGGTGGAATCACCGGCATCCTCTTGTCGCCCCGTCTCTGTCGCACTCGTAGGACGTCCCGTAGGGGCGCGAGAGAGATACAGACTATGCCCCTGTTGTGTGCGGAGTCCAGGAGGAGGACTCTCGACTGGCACCGTTCCGTTCGGGAAGGAAGTGCGTCAAACAGTAAAAAAATATTTAAAAAATAGAAAGAAAAATTTAAAAGTTTTAAAAAAATTGTGGAAATTTTTCAATTAAAAATAACGTACACCTTAACAGAGGATGTAGCCAAGGGATGTCGACAACCTGTTATTGTGTCGTTTCCACCAGACCAGATTTTAACGATAATAGTAGCAGACGCGTTTTGATTTGCATTTCTGCGATGGTGACGACGAGCGCGTGCTGCTTGTGTTAAATGACTGCTGTGTTTAATGGAGTGATCGCGAGCGCCGTCTGCGCACCTCCGCGGGGGGCCCCGGTCTCCTCTCGTGCACCTGCACTTCCGGTGTGGGGCGGCGGCGGCCCCCGCGGGGGTCAAGGGTCAAGGGCGATGGCGGCGTAGGGTTCCGGGCGCAGCTCCGGGAGGGGGTCCGCGGCGCGGCCGTGGTGCGGCTGATAAATTGATCGCCGAATAATAAACAACGATATGATAACATAATGGAACGGTTTCTCCGAGAAAGGGAACCCCCCCCCCCTCCCTCCCACCATCACCGCAGGCCATAGGCCGTTCCATACACCGGGGCGCGGTAGCCGACGCCGACCAGAGGTGACTACGTGTTGGCTGAAATCACGCGTGTGTGGGGCCTGGCAGGCTTAGAAAGAAATGAAGCAGGAAAGTGAAAAACTAAAATCTTGTTGAAATAAATGTTTGCATGTACGGCACGCAGTTTATGACCGGCCCCTGTTCTCGCACTAATCAGTGGCCAGTCGCTAAGCCGCCGGCTCCGGGGGCGGCAGACAGCCCAGCCCATCACCACGGCCGCGCTGACAACCGAAACTCCGAAATTCCCCGCCGCCGCGGATCCCCCCGGACACGGCCGGCCGCCCGGAGGTCTCCGCGTGGCCACACAGTGCCTCTGGAAAATGTCAACAACTCTGTCGAAAATCGTCGACGATTTATTGTCTGGTCGGGTTGTTTGCTTTAGTTTTTTTTTACGCTTATGAAAGCTCGAAAAAAAAAAGGCCAGGAAAACTTGCCTCCTTTTCCGCGTTCGGTAATACCACTTTGCAGGTTGCGCGGTTGCGCCTTGCTTTACGGCTGTGTGTCGGCGAGTGGAGGGGCGGGGGGCGCCCCGGTGGCGTGCGTTGTGTCCCGCGGGGCCGCGGGCCGCGGGGGCCCGGGGGCGCGCCGCAGACTGCCGCACTTACTGCCAGGGGGGAGGGGGGTCAACCGGGGTCAACAAGTGTACCCGAAGCACACCGCTGTTCGGCCGGCTCCTGTTTGCGCTGCATCCATCCCAATGACCCGGCCATCCATTGACGGCGGAAAAAAACGGCACTGAGAACGCAAGAGGCATGATCATCGTCCATAATTTTTCGAAGAATTACGTTATTCTCAGCGAGAAAAGGGGCGGGGGATTTGAGTTTAGTCGAGCGCCGTACTGGCACTCGGCGGTGCACATTGAGGGCACCGCCGCGAAGGGGACAATGGCGTTGTCGCGCGTTCGCGTCTCTTTGTGTGCACTTCGCTCATCACAAACGTAGATGAGGGCGGCCGCTTCGGTCGCGACTGGCAGCCGTAAAACAGATCGAGGAATCTCTTGTCGGCCGACCGGCGGGCGGCGGGCGGCGGGCGCGGACCACGCGAATGACTGAATGATGGTGTTTATTTCGGGGTTAAGCAGCGCGGCGGGCGGCGGCCGCACTGCGCTGCTCTGGGACTCATGTCGGATGACAGCGAGCACGTGGCTGGCTGGCTGTTTCGCGGGGCCGCGTCCGAGAGCGGCCTGCAGCGGCGTTCCCGCGCCGGCGGCGAGCAACGGTTCGGACGCGATGCGCGGCCCAGCGGGAAACGGCGGTGGAAGTCAGAGCAGAGCGTGATTGAAGCCAGCGGGCCGCGCCGCGCCGGGCGTCTGCGCCACTGAAAGGTCGCTCTGACTTCTTCTTCTTCCCCCCAGAAAGGAGGAGGGCGCTATAGACTCTTCTTTACGGCGTGTGTGTGTGTGCTGTGCCTGAAGAAAAGCCATGCACGCTCTTTTATACCCGGGCACCCATCGTTTAGTAGCGCATTCCCAGACTTCCGGCCTCCGAGACCAACCAGCCGACCGTCCTAGGACGTGTGCCAGCGCCTTGAACATGTCTCAGTGCAGCCCCCGGTGCTCCGCGTGCTTGTTTCACAAGGCGGTGCCCGGCCGTATAATCAGCAACTCCAGGCTTGACAGTCTGCCAGTGCTCCCGTTGCGCGCTGTCAGCATCGCCGGCATGCTCATTTCGGTCCGTAATAATCGTAGAGCTTTTTCAAAAGTCGCGGTTTCTTTTTTGTTTTAATTTAGGAGTTCCCTTTTTTAGCGACACCACCGCCGCCACGCTGCCTTTGTTACGGCATGCCATGCCCGGCCTGCACTGCCATGCATCGCTCCGGAGGTCCTCAGAGACTCGGCGCAGAGGGGCGGGCGGGACGGTCCCCGCGCCGCCGGCCGCAGTCCAGCCAACTCCCGCCTGGCTCGTTCCTGGCGGTCCCCTGGGCCTGGGCCCTCCCCTGCCCTCCCCCTTCCCGCGGCTAATGCCGCCGGGCTGGTTAGCAAAGCAAACACCACCACGATGCCGGCGTGGGAAGTGAGGCGGGCGCCGCGACACCGCCGGACACCGCCGGACACCACGCCAGCCGAGTTCATCGGAAGCACCGCAGTTGGCAAGCCGTGCGGCGGGCAGCAGAAGACGCCGCCGAACAGAGAATGGGCGTCCGTCCCGCGACATAACTGCCACAATACACACCGTGGCTGACATGCGCCGTCATAGGGCCGCGCAGAAATAGCTCGGGGCCGACGGAGCTCGGGGGAGATTGCGCGTAGCGGGGCCGTGAAAACTGTCTCGGCCGCTCATGATTACTTGATTGCCCTTCTCATTTTTGAACGGGATTGACTTTCAAGTCGAGTCACGGCTGAGAAACGCCGCGCTTATGTTGGCCCGGCGATCTACGCAGGTCGTCGCCTGTTTTGATCAGCTGACGTGTACAGTTAAGTCGCGGCGGGAAAAGCCGCGGCCTGCGAGCTGGATGAGCTCACGGCGGCTCATCGGAAGCGCCTCTGATCTACTGATTTCCCTCCTGCCCCGCGCTAACTCTGCCCACACTTACGGTACGCGGTGTCCACTCCACGTGGACAACTCACGCCCAGCTGCTCACTCACCTCCGGCAGACGGCGCGAGTATAATCCGACCAGTATGACACGCTTTTCGAAAAAAGCCCGCGCTCGACTGACGCCGCCGCGCGCCGAAACGTGTGCCTTTCACTTGTCACCCACACTGGAGAGCGGCGGTGTGCGTTCGACCCCTGCCGCGAGTACGAGCGTAAAGTCGCGCACAAGTCGAGATATCGTCGCGACTCGGAGAGGCGGGAGGATGCCCGCGCGCGCTGCAGCCCGACGGCGTCTCCGCGGGACCGGACCGGCGAGGGAGAGAGAGATGCTGTCGGACCGGACCGACCGGCTACGCACCCGCCCATCCGCAGACTGGCCGCGGCCGCGTCGCCGCGTCGCCGTGGTCGCCGACCGCCTGCCTCTCCACCGCCGCCGCGGCCCCCACGGCCTCCGCGCCTCCACCGCCGCGCCGCCCGAGCCGGCGGGCGTACCGCGAGAGGGAGCGAGAGAGAGAGAGAGAGAGAGAGAGAGAGAGAGAGAGAGAGAGAGAGAGGCACGGAGCAGATCAGCGCGGCGTAGAGGAGGGGGGAGGGGCACATCGGGTACAGCCGCACCCGCACCGGCACCCGCACCAGGCTGGAGTGGCTGCCTGCCTGGCGCTGCACAGCACAGCGGCAACAACAGGTCCGCGGGGGCCGAAGTCCACCCGAAGACGCCGGCCCGAGCTGCATGCTGCCTGCTTGTGCACCCGGAGTCGTCCTTCGGGTCCGCCCCCCCCCCCCCCCCCCCCCCCCCCCCCCCGGCCTCCTCCCGAGGACAGCCGCTGCCCGGGTCAGGGCGGACGGGTCGCTGTTCGGGGGGTGGTTGGGTAATCAAGGTAATCTGCCCCAGCCGGCCGGCCGAGCGCCCCCGCGGGGAGCCTCCGCCGCACCCCGACGACCATCTGACGACTGCCTCTCAAGGACACGGCGTCATCATCCGTCGATTTCGGCCCCCGCCGATGGCAGTGGAGTTTCCGCAGTAGAGCTCTCCAGAGTACTCCACAGAACGGGAGCTCTCGTAAAATCCTCTGCGGCTTTGCCATTGTTTTCTTATCGTCGCCCGACAACGTGCCGTTGGTACTTGTGTTTCAGCGACCCCGCAGCGCTCTACTGTCAGGGCCGGTCCGCCATCATTACGGGCCGATGCCTCCTTGTTTTTCGTCTCTTGCGACATCGACCCGGAGCCGTTTGCCGCCCGTGGCGCTGGTCTAACCGCAAAGCCTGTCGCTTCCCGCCTCCGCCGCCGCCGTCGTGTGTTTGGCCGTGCTTCCGACGTCCCGCTTGTTCCCCTGCTTCCGGTTCCGCCACAGACCCCCGGCCCCCGGGGGGTCTTCACGGCCCCCCACAAGAACGGCCGCCCGCAAGACGTCAGCACTGCCAGCCGGCCGCCGCATCGTAGATCGTTACGAATTAAAGGGCATCACGCCGCAACCCCCGCGGAGGCCCTGCCTGCCTAGCCCTGCCCTCACTGTCAGTCCATTACACAAGTCCATCTCAAAAATAGATGAGGGGTAGCGAACCTTTCAGAGCGGAGAGCGCTGAAATTTCCCTTTCTGTTCGTGTCCGATTCTTTTCCAGTTTTTTCACATCGAGTGGGAGAGGGTGAGAAAACCAAAGAAGAGAAGTATGAAAATTGAATTTATTTATTTATTTTTATGAAAAAAGAGACAATACAGATATGATCTAACGAACATGTTTGTCAACAGATTGCGTCAGTAGACTCGTAACCCGCATTTTACTTCCCTGCTTTGGCCGCAGTTTAGGTCTGTGCGGGAGTTGGTTTTGCTTAGGCCGCAGATTAAGCGATTGTCGAAGAACTACGGTGGCTCCGACATTCTTTTTTAAGTAAAGGCAAAACTACAGCATATATACACGATTAAACCTAACACGAGAACAGTCAGTCCAGCATTCATATACACATCACATATCTACACAATCAAAAACACGTACACAGATATAATAAAAAAATATTTTACATGACTAGTATTGAGCACAGGCCTCCAAAGTCACATTACGTTTTGATTCATACAAATAGGCAAAAAAATAAATCAAATCAAAGAAGAACTTCATCTGCAGCTCACACTCATTCACTCTGCCTCGCGGAGCCCCCGCCGGCTACCCCAGCTCGGCCAGGACCGAGTTGAGGTCCTCCTGGAGCATGAGGGACATCTCCCGGTGCTTGCTCAGGTCGTCCTTGACGCGGTCGATGTTGGCCTTGAGCAGGTAGTTACCCTTCTTCAGAGCGCCCAGGATCCCCTCGTGCCGTCTCGTCCTGCGAACACACCCGCGTGCCCTTATTCGCCCCGCAGATCCATCGAGCAAAACACGAAGACAAACAGCTGATTTTCAACAAACCTGTTGTTGAGGTTGTTCCTCTTGTCGTCCACGGGCGCATCCGCGGGCAGCTCGTCCCCACTGCCCTCCGCGTCCTCTTCCTCCTCGGTCTCCGACTCCTCGCTCTCCTCTTCCTCCTCCTCGTCCTCCTCTTCCTCCTCGTCCTCCTCCTCTCCCTCGTCGTCGTCCTCCTTCAGCAGCTTGGCCATCTTGTCAACCTCCTTCTGCAGCGACTGTGGGGCACAGAAAAGGGCAGGCTGTCAGTCCGTTTCTCACACATTTTCCTAGCCGCGTCGAGCCCAATTTGAAAAACCCAAGTACGCCCTTTAGTAAAAATCATCGACTAACAAAAATCGAAATAAGAAGTTAAAAATAATCAAAATACAATTAAAAAACCAAACACAAAAAAAATCTAGCAAAACGAAACAAAATTCGAAAAGTCGGAATTTATTTTAAATCGTGGTGCGCTGTCGGTCGGCCCCCCGCGCACCTTGTACTTGGCCCGCTCCTCGCGCAGCGCCTTCTGCTGCAGCTTGAGCTGCTCCCGCAGCGCCGTGCGCTCGCGCCGCGCCGACGCCTCCTTGTCCTTGAAGGCCTTGAGCTTGGTGGCGAGCAGCTTGAGCTCGCGCTGCACGCGCCGCTCCTGCGCCTCCGGGTCGTTGGACAGGTCCTCCTCCTCCTCCTCCTCCGAGTCCGTCACGGTCTCGTCAGTGTACTCGGACTCGCTGTCCTCCCGGTCCGCCTCCGCCATGGGGATGGACTGCTTGCGCAGCTCGTTGAGCCTGGCCTGCGACACTGGTGGGGGGCGGCGTTAGTACTACGCTGGTAATACGTTAGTGCTACGCTAATACTGCGCTAAGTACTCACTCTGCTTCCGGATGTCGCCCGACCGTGACGAGATGAGCTTCTTGGAGAGCTGCTTCTGCAGGGCGCGCCCGCCCTCCACCAGGCCATCCTCGATCTCCTTGAGCTGCTTCTCGGCCTGCTTCTTCTGGAAGAGCGCCTCTTGCAGCTGCGCCTTGGTCGAGTCCAGCTCCTCGGCCGCCTGGTGGTAGCGGGCCTCCATCTCCTTGGCCACCTGCTGCTGGGCCTCGTTCTCCTCCTTGAGCTTGGCCACCAGCTGCGCCAACAGGAGGGGACAGCGTTACTACCCGCGATACCCCGCGGCCCCGATACCCCGCACTCCGCGGCGCTGCGGCGCTCGCGCGCGGAGTACTCCCGCACCTTGTCGGAGCCGGGCGCCGCGCCGAGGGGCTGCGCCGCCTGGCCGCCGCCCTCCGGCGCGCTCTTGCGGCTGCGCTCCGCCTCCAGCTCGGCCTCCAGGTTGAGCAGCCGCGCCAGCAGCCGCTTGTTCTCGCGCTCCATGGCCTCCTTGTTGCGCAGCTCGAGCGCCAGCATCTGCTTGGTGGACTGCAGGTCGTCGCGCACCCGGTCGATGTCGTCCAGGTCGTCGAGCTCGGGCTCCTCGGCCAGCTCCTCCGTCGCCTCCGTCTTCTGCATCTGCTCCTCGACCGTCATCTGCCGCCTGAACTTGCGCAGTCCTGGGACACGGGAGAGGCCTGGTCAATAGGACGGGGATGTAGCGGAGGGGGGTGAGGCCGGGGTGCGCGCCGCCGCCACGCGCCCTGCACCCTGACAACGTACCATCGAGCACGGGCCGCGACCGGTCGTTGCACTTGACCTTCTTGAGCCGGACGCCGCCCTCGATCTGCTTGAGCAGCTGGTTGTGCATGTTGGACTTCTCCGACTCGTAGATGAACTGGTCCTTGGCCTTGGTCTTGGGCAGCAGCGGCCGGGACCGGTCGTTGCACTGGACCTTCTTGAGCTTGGCACCGCACTCGATCTCTTTCATGAGGCACGAGTAGTCGGGCCGCTTGCGCGCGCGGTTGCGCAGCAGCTCCAGCTTCTGCTGCTGCGCGCCCGTCAGCGGCTTCTTGTCTGCGAATAGAGAGAGGGGGGCGTTATTCGCACGGAGAGCGCTCAGCGGCAGCAGAAAGCACCCCCCACTGTGTGCAGGTGCCGATCAACTGACTCGGACGGCTATCGGGCGGTGATGCGCCCCTATGTTTGGCGCCCGCGTCGCTGTTTCGCAAGTTTCGCTCGGCAGGGACTGGCACCCCGTCCCGACAGCCCCGAAAGGGAAGTCTGTCCGCGGTGACGTCAGTCCTGGTACTCGCTCCGTCCCCGCGCCCCCCGCGACGCTTCATCCCGCGTGGAGTGCAGCCCCCGAGCGGGGACGCACTGCCGAGTGTGGACTGGAGTCGGGGGTGGTTTCTCAGCCTCACGCCAGGACCAGGGGCGGTGGACGCTTACCCAGCAGTACCGGTGGCGGCGGCGGCGCCATGGGCGGCGCTGGTGGGGGCGCCGGGGGCGCCGGCGGCGGCGGCGGCGCGTGGGGCGCGCTCACAGGGGCCGGCGGCTCCTGAGGCCGCGGCGCGCTGGACGACTTCTGGTGCGTGAGCGTGGGCCTCTTCCTCGGCTCCTCGATGACCCTGCCGTTGTCGGCGGGCCTCCTCGCGTCGGCGGGCGCCGGCGCGGGGGCCTTCCTCTCGGCTGTGTCGGCGCGCGCCATCGGCCGCCGGGGTCCCGCGGGCTCCGCCTGGGGACACGGACACGAGAGTCACACTCACGCACGCACACTGACACCTCACGAGTACAACGACATGATCAAGTAGTGTTCGTGCTTGCGACGTGCGTCCGGCATGCCGGTGGTACGGGACACAATCAGGAATGCACAGGTGCGAGCGAGACGCCGGCGTCGTCGGGCCAGTGGTGGGAGGGAGAGGGGGTATTCCTTTCATTGAGACCGCCGCGCGGGCGCGCCGCCCCCGACTGTACGGAGCGCTATATTTAGGTCGGCGGCGGCGGCGCGCACACGGCATACGCATGCGGAGGTGAGGTACTACGTGTCATCCAACAACTCATCAGGGGCGGGGTGGGGGTGGGGGTGGGGGTGGGGGTGGGGGTGGCGGCACCGGCTGACCGGTCAGGCACGCCGCGCTGGTTAAGGGTTGCAGGCCGTCGACATCACAGGACGGTGTGCCGTGCCGTGCCGTGCAGCGCCGTGCCACGTCGTATTTACGTTGTCGTCTTCCTCTTCCTCGTCGTGGCTGTCCGGCTGGCTGCCGTGCTCGGCCGCCTCTCCCCCTCCATCATCATCATCATCGTCGTCGTCATCAAAGTCCTGGTCTGCATCGCCGTCATCCCACTGTCGCCGCTGGGCCTCGAGGAGGTCGTCGTCGTCGCCGCCGCCGCGGCCCTCGGGCGGCGACACCCCCCACGGCCGCCGCCGCTCGCCGTCGGCGTCGTCGGGGGACGTGACGCCGTCTCCGCCGTCAGCGGCCGCGGGTGTGTCCTCGGCGGGGGTGTCTGGGCCCGGCGACGCGGCCCCGAGCGCCGTCTGCCGCATGTCTCGCCACCAGTCCGGCTCCTCGCCCAGCTCCCACGCGGGCGGCGCGTCCTCGATGGCCGTCAGGTTGGCCAGGCTGGGCCTCCGCATCGCCTCCTCCGTCTGCTCGTCGTGCCGCCGCTCCATATCCTCCACCTTGCGGACGAGCGCGGCCAGCCGGGCGAACGCGCTCTCCGAAGGGAGGCAGCCGCCCACGTCGCCGCCGTCCTCACCCTGGCGGACCCGAAGGGCCCCGAGGCCGAAGCATTAACAACGGCCGTCACGCCTCTCCTCGCCTCCTCGGACCTCGCCGTCTGCGTCAACGCCGCCCTCACTGAGGCCCCGGTGACGTCACCACTGTTGTGCACGGCCAGCCTTCGCGAATGCCTTCATTTCAACCATGCCGTCGTCGCGTCCCCCGCGGCGCCCTCGCCGCCCCTCCCCGCTCCGCCCGGCCGCCGCCCACTCCCACAGCTGGGCGACGGCGACGGCATCAGGGGTGCCAATTTTCACAACGCACAGTATATATCACGATCCCATCCCGTTTCTTCCAATCCGCGGCCGCCGTTGCGTATACTCACGCTCTGTCCGTTCTCCCTGGGTGCGGGGGCTGCCGGCTGCAGGGGCTGCAGGGGCTGCGGGGGCTGCGGGGGCTGCGCCTGGTGGTTGGTGGGGTGGGACGGGATGATGGTGATCTTGCTCTGCTTCCGGACGGGCGGCGCCTGCTTGGCGTCGGGCGCCGCGTCCGTGTTACTCGGTCTCTGCGGGGGGCACAGGAGTCCGTCAGCGTCCTGCCTCGCCTGCCTCCCGGGCGGCCCGGACCACAAAACACTCACCCTGTTGGGCGTCCAGGGCGCGCTGGGCATGGGGATGGCCGGGGGGCCCTGCTTCACCCACGGCGGCCGGAACGTGGCGCGGCTCTGGCCCCCGGGACCGGCGGCCTGCTGCCCGGCGCCGCCCGCCCCGGAGCCGGCCCCGGAGCCGCCGGGGTTGTTCACCGGCATGGGGGTCACGTAGATACGCGACCTGCGGGAAACAGAAAGACAAACGACGGTCAGCGCCGGCCTCCGTCATCGTGTCAGAAAACAGAGGGAGGCAAGGTCTGTACAGAAGTGGCGGTGTCGCGTGGTGTCTGCCCACACCTCGTGAACCGCCGCCGCCGTGGCGGGGCGCAATGCAACTGTTGGGAGTCGGCGCGGCTTCCGGCCCCAGAAACACAGGCTCCGTGCGCGACAAGTGCGCCCCGAGGGGCGCAGCCGTTTGTGTTTAGAGAGTGAGGAGAGGAGAGGCCTGCTGAGAGCGAGGGGAGGGCGGCGAGGAATGGGCCAAGGCCACAGGCGCGGGCCGCGGGCCGCGGCGCGGAGGGTAGGTGTCGGCCCCCTCCCCGCGGACCAACTGGCCTCAGACGCGGTGCGCTAAAGTTAGACCCCGGCGCTCATTTTATTTGGTTTCTGCGTTGTTTCCATGTGTGCTGGGCGAGCACGGCACGGCTCGGCTCGGGGCCGATGCTGATCCGCGGCGACCTGACTCACAGTGTCTCGTGCCCCCCCCCCCCCCTCCCTCCCTACTTATTGAGAAACCAGCGAGCAACAACCCCTACGTGTTGCTCATCACACCTCGGCGGCGGAGCGGCGTGAGGGCCTAGCCAAGTAGCCTGGCTTGCCGAGCCGCTCACCGCCTTGCTGCGCTGCCGCCCGAGTCCCTCAGGAAGAGTATGTCAAAGTGAAAAAATGGAAAAGTGCAAAATGACCAGACCGACCGAAACATCGCGCACAGATTTCTCCTACTGTCGCTGTGTGTGGAAAGAAATATTTATTTTTTTTTACCGGAAAAAGTACTAGGTTTCTTCTCTCCAAAAAATATATTAATTTGAGTACTCCCAGACACTTTGTTGGTGAAAAGTTAAAGTTAGTTCTCGTGTAGAAGAGAAGGGTGTGAGGGCAGTGAGTGAAAATGATTGGTGACAAAGTCAGTCAAGCTCCTGTGCGTCGTGAAAAAAAAGGCAGCGGGAAAGAGAGAAAAAAGGGAAAAGAAATAAAAAGCGACTTACATTTTTGGTTCGATTACGCTCGAGTTGCCGAAGACACAAGCGTTAGGAGGAGCGAGAGAGCAGAGCTAGCGTTACACATGAGGGAAGAGGATGGCGATACTCGTCAGCCTGCGGAGCCTGCGGGCAGAGCGGCGCCTCTCTGCCAAAACAGAGAAGCCCCCTAAAAAGAAAAAGAAAACACAAATGAAATGAGTAAAGCATGGTTTGAAAAAAATATGATCGAATGGATGTCAGCTATGAGAATATTAAAGCTTTCGAAGAGAGGCACTTTTTAAATGCCATTCAGGTGCAATTAATATGCCATTTTTAGCGCAATCCTCCTATAGGAACTAGTTTGACTGTCTCTTAGGTTAGACAAGGCGGCGCCCGGTTCCCACCTTCCACCCCTTCCGCTCCTTACAATGCCGGCTTCCCGCGGGCGGCTGGCGGCGCGGGTTCAGAGCCGGCGCGACGAACTCCACTGATGCGCGACCGACTGACATATATGCCGCGTCTATTCCTGCCCCCGTACGCCCCCACCGTCGGGCCGGGCCCGCGGCCGCCGCACGGAGAAAAAAGGATTGGTGGATCCAACTAATATATAAGTCGATACTCCTTTTTCTCCGTGAGCGCCTCCAAGACATATCGCTAAGCCGACTGATTATGCCACACAGGCGCACATGTCCGGAAACTTTCAGCGTGACATTTTTCCTTTTTCCTTTTTTTTATATTCTTCCGGTTTTATGGGCGCAACATCGGCATGCTTTGCCGCCTCGGCCCAGCCGATCCCCTCAGCCAGCCCCGCGGTGCAGCCGCCCGGCCCTACGGCAACAGGCCGCCGGTTGTACTCTAGCCTTGGCCGCCTTGGGCCCGGCCCCCTGGCGGGTAGGCAGCGCGGACGCTAACGCAGACCCCGGGCCGGGGCCGCCCCGCTCCGGACCGGGTCAAGGACCCCAAGGCACGTCGCAGGCGGAGTTTATGACGGCAATGTCGCGTTAGGGGCGGCCCGCGGGCCCGCTAGGCTAACATTGAAGAAATTACGGGGGGCGTCCGCTGTTTCGGAGCGCTGAAAATAGACGGCGCGCTGCGGGCGGCGGTGGGAAACCGGGATCCCTGCGCTCTGCCGTCAGACAGAGAGGGGGGGGGCAGGGACGGAGAAACGAGGGGGCGAAAGAGAGAGAAAGACTGCCACCGGAGTCGCCCTTGCACACTACCACCCGCACAGGGCGCCTGCCGGGTAGGCAAACCCATCGCTTTCACGCACGCGCGTCGTGCGGGCTGGCCTACCCCGGCGTTCGCAGGCGCCCGGGCAGGCGGCGGCGGTGTCTGGCGCGGCGCGCGCGCGGCCCCGCCAGCCCCGCACAAGACCCCCGCCGCTGTCGTCACACACCGGATGGGACGTCGTCATCGGGGGACTTGGCGGCGTCCGAAGACGTAAACAAGAAAAGGACGAGCGGGGTGTGAGGCCAAAGCCCTGTGCCGCTTCCGCCCTACTTCGCGACCGCCATTTTGTTACAACGACATCATCGGTGTATTTTCTTTAGAACAATTGCGCGGGTGGCCTCCGCGCCGCGGCCTGCCCGGGCTCACGGTGTTTACGCCCCGCCCTGTTTACAGCTGGCCGCGGCGGCCGCGGGGGGTCTCGGTACGCCTGACGTGCACGCGGCACGGACGTCGGGGACCCCTCCCCCCCCCCCCCCCACAAGACCGTCATCCCCACGGCCAGCGTCAGGGACGGTGGTGCGCCCCCCGGGGGGTGCCGGGGGGCCCGTCCAGACGGCTGAGCCGCAGGTGCGCCGCTGCCGGCTTACCTCTAGGGCTGCACTCGCTCCACTCCCCGCCCTCACGACGCGTCGCGTACCCGGTCACTCTGGGACGAGCGGGCGGCTCGGCCTCGGTCGCGGCGCCTCGGCTCTGCGCTGCTGGGCTGGGCCAGCTGGGCTCTGGGGCGGACCGACTGAAACTGGCTGCGGTGGCTGCGGTGGCCGCGGGGCCTGGCACCGGCGCGGCGGCAGTCCTGCAGGGGGCGACAGGGGGCGGGGCAGGGGGCAGGGCAGGGGGCGCCGCAGGCGGGGTAGGCGCACATCACCGCCGGGCACGGTGGGAGACGCAAGCCCAGCCGGCCCAGCCGGCCCAGCCAGCCGGCAGCGGACGCCAACTCCACGGCCACCCCACCGAGACGCGTGCCGCCCGAGTGCCACTGTCAACTCGGACGGGGTGCCGGACCGGGCACCGCACGGCTTCTGGCGCGCGTGCATACGTGCATACAGTCGGCGGCTAGGTTTACTAAGATATGACGGCAGACTGTTAAGTTCGTTGTCCTTCTAAATCTTAAAGGCCAAACATGGGAGGGTGCTACCCCGCTGGTCCCTCCCTGGTTTACATTACGTGCCTTGGGTGTGGACGGGTGATCAGTGATACGGGGGGGGGGGGAGGGGGGAATTACAAACCAAATTCTTATACCTATCATGAATTTAAAAAAAAGTCGAAATGAGTTGGGTGCAAGCACCTGTGTTAGCGTTCTGGCATATTAGTTGTTTGAGATATTTAAAAGATAATGATCTTGCCAATTTAACTGTATACTTAACTACACAGACCCAAATCCGACAGCGGGTCGGGTACCAGGAGGGGGTAGCCTGGTCTGTGCGAATCACGTGTTCGATTCATTTGTCTGGCCACATCTGCACATTTGCACGCGCGCACGCCGACCATGGCCTTCCCGCCCGGAAGGTAGACCCCACGCTTGCGCGCCTCAGACGGAAGCGCGCGGTTTGTGCCCGGAACCGGATATCCAGTGACGGCGGGAGAGGAAACTTCAAGAGGGGTCGTATCACAGAGGGAAGGGCGTTTTAGGTCGTTTAGTTTACATGGTTTTTAACATCGAAATATTTCTTCGCCGTATTTTGAACATTACTCGCCACCCTCTGTTGGCGCGGGTGACCTCTTTTTTCAAAGCTTGACGAATGGCACGGCGGGCTGGATTACATACGAACGCACAGCGTTGCCATGTCGGTTTGTGTGGTGTGTTTGTGCGAAGTAGGGTTCGTCTGGTAAAGTAGCTTGCTGCTGCTGACGATTGTGGAGCGCCGTTCGGGATTTTACTTTACTCTATTTGATTACCATCATCAATTGCAAACATGCCGAAGCGCGGCGGCATGGGAAGGCCATACGTCAATTCGTACTATGGTATGGCTGTTATTAATCCGCAGTTGTTTGTTAACCGCATTGCCATGTACTGTGGCGAGTCGCATTACCTTGAATATGTTTCGCAGCGTGTATATGTTGCAACAAGTACTCATTCCCCGGGATAATCTACAAATACTTAATTAGACTTTCCCACAACTTTGTTTTTCTCTTACTTGAATTCGTCATCTGTTTGATGATTCTGCCCTTCTGAGCAAGTTAATGGTGAAAGTTGTCTTTTGGGGGTTATGAAGAGGCCTCAAGCTTATAATGCATCCCTGCAGGAATTTAGATTATTTTTGTGTAACTAGAGATGATCCATTTGTTAACGGTTGTACCAGTATTAACATTGCATTATGTCAAAAGTTTTTATCAATTGTTCGAATGACTAGAACGTTCTTGTTCCATTTCACATGAACCTTGGATGTGTATTTCACAATCCCATAATGAATGTTACCTCAAGGCTGTTATTGATTATCTTCTGCCTACGTCCTTTGCAGTACTACCCGTTTTCTGTCTTTTAATTCAACTGTCAGAT
Organism: Megalurothrips usitatus; assembly: GCA_026979955.1. Classification (NCBI taxonomy): domain Eukaryota; kingdom Metazoa; phylum Arthropoda; class Insecta; order Thysanoptera; family Thripidae; genus Megalurothrips; species Megalurothrips usitatus. The sequence continues at coordinate 8,470,796 of CM049600.1, read as the reverse complement.
CTTATCCAAACCGTATCTAAAGCAACTTTAATTTTCTTCACTGTTTGTGGGTACTCTCTGTCCAGAGCACGACAATCGAGGAGAAGAGGTCCGTCGTACTGTGAGCTTCAAGAATGTTGGTGGACACCCAAGTGGGGGTGTTAACTCTCGTGCCATGCGCACACCAGCCAATGACATTCGTAGAAATCTGACCAATCATCTACGGTTTACAACAGATGTTGAAATGGGTGAAGGTGGAAGAGGCAATGTGTAAGTTTTTGTTTGTTTGTCTTTTATTCATTTGCATAGTCTATTTTTTGTGTGGTTAGGTTTCAAGTGAGGTATTTTTTCCTAGAACATATGTTACTTTCTCTTTGAGTTGTACATTCTCACATCCTCTGTTAGTTTTACTGTACCTTCCTTGCACAAAATATTAATTCATCGTTAGTTACAGTCAAGGGAGGGATTTCAGCGTAGGGAGAAAACCAGCCAAACTTCGAGGGTTCCCTGCTAGAGGGCGAAGAAGAAACGCTCGCCAGAACTCTCCGGCTCCAATGCGTTCATTCCAACGCCTAATGAACAGTTCTTCATATTGGTATAGAATAATTGTAAGCATTTATTTTTATTTTTTTTATTTTTGTCTGTCTGGCATCTTATTGCTCAAGTTTACTCGCATAATTATCTCTCATTAGATTCCTCATGGGGCACGATACGAGCAAAAATGGATTATTGATTGCCTAAATGCTAGTATAGCTCCTGATACTTTCACACCAATAGCAGTAAGTACTATGTTTTTGCATTAGCAGGGTATTTTTATTTAATCTTCAAATAGCTGGCTAAAAATTCTAATTATGTATATTCTGTAAAGTTCCAGACCCTTGGCAAAGATGCTTTGTTTTACCTTGATGACCACCAAATTTCATCAAAACTCCTCAATTTGAATCGCAGGCTTGACACAGAAGATGGCTATAAGGTCGGTTCACATGACAACTATATTAACACAGCCCTTTCCCGCATGTACCTGGAACTTTGCCCCTTCCTCCTGCAAGCGGGTCATAATATCCATGATCCTTAGTTATTAACCATTGGCTAGGAAATTAACAGCTTCTTTTTCTCAATTTTGTTCTCATTTTTAGTTAGGTGTTCTTGTGAGACCACAAGCCAATTTAAATATAACTGTGGATGATACATTGAAAGAGATCTTAAAATCTGTCATGGCGAGAAGATTCCGTTCAGATGTCAGGTCTTTGGACCTCTCTCGGTTCCATGCAGATCCAGGTTGAGTATTTGCTTTCAGTTTATCTTGATTGTGTTCTTGGTCTCAAAATTTGATTGCTAATTATCTGTTGCAGATTTGATTGATAAACTTGTTCCACTTAATCAAAAGTCAGTTTTATCAGCTGTCCTCTCATTGGTAGCTGAACACTGCCCTTCCTTACATGCTCTTGATTTATCATACAATCAGATATATTCATTAGATGGTATGAAATCACTTGTCAGTAAGCTTTCCAACTTGCGCATCTTGCATTTAGCCAAAAACCAGGTAATAAGTTTGTTTCGTCTGTATAATTTGATATATACCTGTTGCTATAGTTTCACTTACATTGAATCAAATTATTTTATTGAATGCCTTGATTTTGTTCCTGGATTTACTTTAGCTGGATCACATAAAATGTTTAGATGCCTTGAAAGGCCTCTCCATTGAAGAATTGCTTATGGATGCCAACCCACTGTGTGGTAAATATGCAGATGAAGGAGCCTATGTGACAGATGTGAGGAAAAGGCTGCCCAAACTACTGAAACTGGTACAAAATTACCTTGTTGCAATTTATTTTGTTTAACCTATCATTATTTACATGGGATCTTACAAAAAAAAATTCTTCAATAGGATAATAGAGACTTACCACCACCAATATTATTTGATGTTGAGACTGCTCAACTGCCCCCTTCAAGAGGGAGTTATTTATGTGCAGAAGAAGGCAAAGACATAGTACGTCAGTTCCTGGAACAATATTATGCTATATACGACAGCCCCAACAGAGAGGTATCAGCAGTTTATTTTATTACGTCGCTCTTTTACTACATCAAGCAATGTGCTTTTGGTGTTAATTGTAGCATGTGATGTGGTTGTCTCTTTCAGCCGCTGAGAGATGCATATCATGAAAATGCAAAGTTATCCATGTCATGCAATAATCAAATAACACAGAGTCAAAGTTCTGGAAATCGTGATAAGCCATTGTAAGTTTCATGCGGTACACCTGTGAATTTCCTTTATGTATGCTGTGCGAGATTTTCCTTAAGCTTTTTATGATTTATTTTTGCGTTTCATAGGTTGGGAGCTTATCACAGCAGTAACCGGAATTTGAAAAGAGTATCAGAGTTGGATCGTCGAATGCGGTTGCTTATGTGTGGTCATACTGAAATAATGAAACACCTATGTAGTCTTCCCAGCAGTCAACATGACCCACACTCTTTTGCTGTAGACTTGTTGCTGTTCACTGTAAGTTGGTAGAAGTTTTGGGTTTGGCTGGATTTTTACTTGTAGTTTGCAGATTTCTCACGAGTTACCCCCCCACATTTGCATTTTTAGCCACAGCTAATCCAGTTGTGTGTATGTGGAGTTTTCCGGGAAGCCCGCAGTGCTCCTAATGTACCAGTCAGAGCATTTAGCCGAAGTCTTGTCATAGTTCCACAAGGACAAGGGTTTTGCATAGTAAATGAAACAATCAATATTACAAATGCCACCACTGCCCAGGCGGATGTAAGTTTGTTTTCTGGTTTGTAAATGAAATTTTTAATCAGTGATTTGAGATTCTGTACTTATGTCATTAATGTACACAGGCGGCATTTAAAACAAGTCTTGCTCCTGTTGCGCCCGTTCCGTCTGTGTCATCACCAGTAGTTCCACTTGTGCCTGTTCCTGTGGCTCCCTCTATTGGAATGCCAAGTCAAGATATTGAAGTGAAAAGACAAATGGTAGAACATGTTACAAAAGTTACTGGAATGAACCTCACTTGGTCAGAGAAGTAAGTATATTCTTCTAGTAGTCCCTAATACTTCACAATAAGAGCAATTTTTTTAACTGAAATTTTGCAATTGCAGGTGCTTGGTGGAATCAAATTGGAATCTGGAGCAAGCGCTGTTTGCTTTCTCAGAACTACACAAGACAGGCACAATACCTGAAGAAGCCTTTACACGTTAAGAAATGTAGTGCCGAAAGTTGTGCATAATTACAATTGGGGTACCTAACCTTGTGTAAGCAATCTTAGAGGTTTCTGTGTCTCCTTGTAGATAGGTAAATGACAAGAAATTGTAACCACTGAACTACTGACTATCAATGTGTTAAGTCAGAATATTAATTATCTTCCCTGTAAGTTATTATTAATTTGTTCATACATTCTTTAAATAGCCATTTGACTGAGAAATTATCGTAGTTTTGAGAAACCTTAAATTTTCAATTCTTTTTCTTATAATAATATTTTTCAAAATTTGGATCTGCCTTATAGGATAGGATGATCTGTATGACAACTATGTTATGTAGCATATTAAATTGTATGTGACGTAAAGATAATAATTTAATAGTATTCTGTCCTTTTCTGCAAAAATGCATTGTTCAAAATCCTCCTTGCACTCAGTTCAGGTTAAAAGTGCATAAAATTTGTGTATTCAGGCCGATGCTTTGGTTTCCTAGCTTCTTGTTTGCCAAAACGAGTGTGTTTTAATGATTGTTGTTTCAAAACTCTGCTCATGTTATGAACATCGTTTACTTAATGTTAAATTTTACCGATTGAATTTCAAAGTGATGTTTATTACACTTTAATATATGAAAAATGTTCTTTGTGTCAATTTTCTATCATGTTCTGTAAAAACCACCTCACCTGGTTTCTTAATTGTTCATTCTTTACATTTTATGTACACGGATTGATACTTTTTGTGTTCCGTTTCTAATCTGCTACAGTCTCTCGTAAATTTGAAGCCTTACGTATGTTACTCTACAGTCGTGTTCCAATTGCATAGTTATGCAATAAGAGTCCTCTTGTTTTTTCTTGATTAAACATAAAGAAAAAAATGTAACTTTGTGTTGTTTATTGTTTTTTTTTGTTTTTTTTTTAAAGTGTATGACGGCAGTTGATGGTGGGTTTGTGTTGACTGGATTGACATTGTCTATGTTCTGTGTAGTTTAAACATAACCCTCTTATTCCTGTCAAGTACCACCCAGAACATTGTTAAATTTTGTTTAGATGTTATTACTTTTTAAATTTAGCTCCTTTCCATGTCTTTCCTGAACGAAATCCTCTCTCACACTGCCTGTCTATTTACTCTATTTCCTTTTTAGTTCTTATTAAGCTACTTTTGCCTTCTTCCTTTCCTGTTTTCCTTTTTTTCCTATGTGTCTTCTTTTTGTCCCCTCCCCCCTTTTTTTTCTTCTTTAAATCCAAATCTGTTTGAAGTTTTAATGGTGTGGCTGTGTATGTTTGTGTGTGTGAATGTGAATATTTTGAGTATGTGTGGGTAGAGGTGTGTGTGTGTGCGTGTGTGTGTGTGTGTGTGTGTGTATTTATGCAATCAAATAGTTTTTAGAAAGAAGTCAATTTCACAACACTGATGTAAAATTATTTTTCAGAAGAAAAAAAAAGGTTTCCATTGATCACTGTGGACATTTGCGGCTCTCTTTGTTACCACCTACCTAAAATTTGGATGTCCGGCTGATGAACTTGTATACTTTGAAGTAATGTAGTTCAATTTTATCCTTGTGTTGCCACAGTGATAGTTTATTTAGTATATTTAGTATAGTGATGGTTTATTACCATTTACATTGTGCTTCAGCGTCTGGAGCAGAATTTTCAATGGAGCTGCTAATTATCATATAGTTGAATATATGTCTCTGACTCGTGTGTTATATCTAAGAGCACTTTTGTGTTAAAACTTATATCTTCAATTGTGAAGTCAATATTTAAAATTTGATGATAGTTCAACCAAGTAATCCAGAAGCATTGTTATTGTAATGGTTGTAGACCAGTATGTACCTAACTTGTCAGGTACAAGTTATTTTTCCTAGCCACCTTAGTTGGAATTTCCTAATTTTTTGTGAGTTAAAAGATGTAGTTATGTAGTTTACCTGGGTAAGGTGTGCAAATATATAAAGGCGATGTCTCCTTTGAGTTGCTATGTGTAGATGAAAGATGCTGGTTGCTTATGCATGCAATTGCATAAGACTGCTATCTTACAGATTCTGTCCTGAAGCTTGCATCAGGCTTGTATAATTTATTTTATTTTTTTCAAAAAGAAAAAAGGAAGCATGTTGTGTTCAGTTAAGAATTTTTACTTTTAGACCAGCCTAAATTCTCATTTGAGCATGAAAACTAACTATTGATTATCATACCAGATATGTCTTTGCCCTTCTACTTTCAGTCGGTGGTGTGGGATGTATTGTTTGTCATTGGAAAATTGGCTCATCACTGTCAGCGTAGAGTTGCTGATTGTTCGGCGGTGGAATGTACCAGAGAAATCTGTAAGACCTCGTTTGGCTTGCATTACCTGACATTGTAATGACTAAGTCTGCGCTCCTCTGTGTGAAGCTTGCAGTTGTCATGGTCATGGTATTTCTATACAGCCATACTTAGAGGAAGCAACGAGATTTGGTGCTCATGCCCACTTCTCGGGGAATTGATAACCTGAGGTAAGCAGGTATTGATTCTTGTCCTCCAACCAAGAGGCGTGGGTGAACTGCTGTGCATAAAAGTGCCGGTATTCACAGAGTGCTCTGGATTGCAACTACCTGTGAGCCTTCAAGGCTCGGCTGACCAAAAGCCAATCATCACTTGAAAAAAAAAATGGAAAAAAAAAAAGAGAGAACGGGGGGGGGGGGGGGGGGGGTATTGACTGGAAGGGGGAGACATAAGTACATTGTTATGTTGCCTTTAGAAATTTTTGTTTGGTCTGGGATGTTGGACAGAACTATATGAGAAAGTTGGGTTGGTCTAAAATGTGCTTGTAAGATTTTTTTTAAATTTTATCTTAAAAGACTGAGGAATTTATTGCCTTACTTTGGGATTTTCCTTTTACTGATGCAGGTTTTTCTTATTTGCCCAGATCGACAGTGTTTGAAGTTATTCAGTGTTGACACCTCTGCAATAAGGAATGAAATTTCAAGTTTAGCAGTCCAAGGGTTTTTTGTAAAAAAAAAAAAAGCCTGTTTTACAGTTAGTTATAGACTTTATTCAGACAAATAAGACCCCTCTTAAAAATTTCTTTCCTCTTCTCCTTTTGGAGAGGAGTTGATGCATTGTACAATGTATCAAAATGTTCACTATGTATTGTTTGTTGTATGTGCATTACCTTTTATGAGAAGATGCAATGGATTAGCAAAGCAATTTAATTTACAATCAGTGTAATCTTCCTATAGGTCTTTAAAGTCATATCCATGACTTGTCAAACTGTGATACCAGAATACAAAGGCATTCTTTTATGTCATATCATTAAACATTTTAGTCTGTGTGTGCGGTTTTCATTATTAAAGCTTGGCTAACTGAACTTGGTTTTATTTTTGACACAAGAATGTAGTTCTTCTTGTACCGATTTCGGGTTGACCTTTCTTTGTGTTGTAAATATTAAATATGTTGTGTGGAGCATCATTCTACGAATGGTTATGGAATTGACAAATAAAACTTAATTTTCTTAACAAATGACATCACTGTTATTTCATCCTTGTCTTGGCTCATAGTCTGACCCTGCACAATCCAATAAGTACTTATAACAGAGCAACGGATTTTTTAAAAATCTGACACGAGACTACGGAAGTAATAATTTTAGTTCTTTTTAATTGCTGACGCGTTGCCCAGAGGGAAGTGCAACGGGGACATGCATGTGGGAGTCGAACCCACCGGACCCGAATCAGGGGACTTCGGTCCGCTCAAATGACACACTCGATCACGGCGCCACCGTCCCTCCGGACAGGATAGAGGAAAATAGTTGGGGAAATGTCACGTCGTTTGTGGATGGTGGCGAGCGGAGTGGACCCCCTCCCACTCCGCTCCTGCTCGGCCCGGCCCCCGTCTAGCCCCCGTCGGGGCCTGGCTGGTCCCGGTCCGGGCCGCCTACTTTGCTTGCAGCTCGACTTGGCAGGCACGGCCGCACCCCGGCGCACACGCACGTCCACGGCACAACACAACACGGCCGGTTGTCAGTTACTCCCCGCGGTCGAGCCGAGCCGAGCCGAGCCTCCTGCTCCTGCTCCTGGACTGCGTCCGCCCGTTGGCAGCGCCGCGCACACGTCGCGTAGGTCGAGCTCGGCAGGCCGCTCCAGCATCTCCAGCTCCAGTCCGTAGTACAGTCCGGTGCGAGCCGCCGACTAGACCACTCCTAGACCACCATGCGCCAGGTCCTGTCCTGCGCCTCGGCCTTCCGCACGCTCTCGCGGACGGCGCGGCTGGTCAAGGCGCCGCGCGCCTACGCCAACGCCCTGAGCAGCAGCCCGGTGTCGTCGCCCCACCAGCAGCAGCAGCAGCCCCGCCGCAGCAAGGTGGTCGAGTCCGTGTACGGCAAGGACCTGCCCCTGCAGCGCGACACCCTCATCGAGCACCTGCGCAGGGACGTGTGCGTCTGGGAGGACAAGAAGTTCGTCGTGAGTATCTGTGTCGTGTCGTGACGGGGCAGAGGGCGGCAGGTCGTCGCCGACGGCCCCGCAGGACTCACTCCTTGGAGGAGGTTGGCGCCGTGAGGCTGCCGTGTACAGGGGCAGATAGAGGGAGAAGAGCAGGTACGCCACGCGGGGGGCACGTCCGCGAGGACACAAGAAGAGGCCGTCCCCGCTCGCTGATTGCCTGCGCTGGGGGCCGTCCGTAAGCCGCGTGTCGCCAGGGGATTCACCCCGCCCCCCGCGGCTGCCGCGGGTTCGAGTCCCGCGACGGTCGCCGGTTTCGTTTTCAGCCGGCGGCGGCCGGCACACTGACCCACGACAAGGACAAGGCGGGCGATGGCCTGCCGCGAGCCGCGAGCTTGTCGGCGTCGCGACGCGGCGCGCCGCGGGGAAGAGGGACAGCGGCGGGGGGCGGGGGCCGGATGGGCGGTGGAAGCCGAGGCTGCCGCCCCCGCCGCCGCCGCCGCCGGCGACACCGGTCCCATAGCTGTATACCACGGTCATGGACACATGGAGGAGCTCCGAAGCCGCTGGAAGTCCGCGGGCAGAGGAAGAGGGAAACGTGGGCCGGCCCTCCAGCAGCCCAGCTGACCACCTGCCTCCTGGGAAAACCCGCCCACTCCCTGCCAGGAAAACGCATCGCTGCGGGGCCCACGCACTTTCCCTACGTTTGTACACACACCGCGAGGCGAAAAATCCCGGCCCCTGCTGCTGCGCAGTGCGACAGTCATCCATCCATACCCGGCGTGTCTTAACGTTAGGGCCCCGACGGGACGGCGAGGGCGTTGCACCGTCACGTCGCTCGTGGACGGACGGAGGGAGGGTGGTGCCCCTCTCCTCACCCTGGCGCCGGCAGCCGTCCAAAGCATTCCGCATGTGATTACGCGGGCCGTCGGAGAGTACTCGGGGGGGACTCTGGTCGGGTAGCGGGTGCGGGTACCGCAGCGCCGTGCGTCGTCGTCGTCGACGTCGTGAAGCCCTCCGTCCCGACTCCGACCCGCTCGAGTCCGTCAAGGTCGACTGCAGCGGCGAGCCGTGGCCAGCCGTGGCCCGGGCCCCTGGACCCTACCCTGTTTGTTAGACCGTATTTATTTTATCTCTCCACGCCTTTCGGAATTTTATCGGGTTGCGGGGGTGAGGTGGGGGGGGGGGGGGGGGTGCGGAGGATGTGCAGTCGCGGCGCTCGCCGCAAGCCAAACTCAGCGAGCGGCGGAGACGAACGGGCGGAACTGGCGGGACCTTTGGAACGTCGGGGGCACAGAGCAGGGCGGGCCGGGCACCGGCGGCCACGGCGTACACTGACAGCTGCCCCAGCCGCCACAACAAGCGGGGCGGGGGCGGGGACCCGCGGCGGCACAAGGCCCCGTTTGTTTACGTGTCCCGGGTTCGAATCGCGCCGGGTGACGTCTGCTTTTCTCCCCGCTGACCCTTCCCCTCCTTCCTCCCTGTTTTTGCAGACCTGCGCGGCTTCCGGCGTCAGCTACACGTACGCGCAGGCCAACCGCCTCACCCATGGCTTCGCGCGCGCGCTGGCCGGCGGCCTGGGCGGCCTGGCCGCGACCGCGGAAGGACGCGGCCTGGCCAAGGGGGACGTGGTGGCCCTGGTCGCCCCCAACATCCCCGAGTTCGTGTTCGCCGCGCACGGCGCCATCGAGGCGGGCCTCACCGTCACCTTCGTCAACCCGCTGTACACCCCAGGTGAGGCGACCCCCCGCAGCGCAGCGGTCGGAGCGCCACGCCCCCATGACCGCGCGGCTCATGACACTGTCTGTCCGCAGAGGAGACCGCCCGGCAGCTGAAGATCTGCAACGCCCGCCTGGTGGCCACGATCCCCGAGCTGCTGCCGCTGGTGCGCGCCGTGGCGCAGAGCATCCCGCAGTACAAGGGCACCGTGCTGCTGGACCAACAGGTGAGGGCGCGCAGCAGTGCACCGCCCCGACAGGTGAGAACTGGCCTGACCGCCTCTCCCGTGCCGCAGCCCTCCGAGCAGGCCGCGGGCGAGATGAGCTTCCAGGCGCTGGCGGCCGAGGGGCTGGCCACGGAGGGGATCGTCCTGCCGCGCGCCGACGCCGAGGATATCGCCATCCTGCCCTTCTCGTCCGGCACGACGGGCATGCCCAAGGGCGTGATGCTGTCGCACGGCCAGCTCGTCAGCAACCTCGTCATGAACATGCACCCCGAGTTCCGGTTCGCGCGGCACACTAAAGGTACGCGCGAGGGCAAGGCTGACGCCGGTGAGGTGCAGCTCCGGGGGGGGCTTCGGAGTCCGTGCTGACGGTGTCGTTGTCCGGCCGCAGGTGACGTCCAGGACACCATCCTGAGCGTGCTGCCCTTCTTCCACATCATGGGCTTCAACACGGTGCTGCACACCACCATCCTCAGCGGCCAGCACCTCATCACGCTGCCCAAGTTCACCCCCGAGGGCTACATCGGGGCGCTCATGCGCCACCAGCCCACCGGCCTGGGCGCCGTGCCCGCCATCCTCCAGTTCCTGGCCATGCACCCCTCCGTCAAGCCCGAGCACCTGCAGAGCATCCGCTACGTCATCTGCGGCGCCGCGCCCCTCGACGTGGACCTCATCATGAGGTTCAACGACAAGGCGGGCCGCGAGGTGGACGTGCGTCAAGGTGAGAGCGGGCGCCTGCGGGGTGGGCCGGCCCGCGCGGCACGCCTGCCCGGCGCTGCCTACCCGCCAGGCGCTCGGACAGCCTCTGACGCCGGCCTCCGCTTTCCGTTGCAGGGTACGGCATGACGGAGACGGCTCCGGTGACGCTGCTGTGCAGTCGGAGCACGCCGATCAAGCGGCGCGGCTCCGTCGGGCAGCCGCTGACGGGCACCCGGGCGCGCGTCGTGGACCTGACGACCGGCGAGGACCTCGGCCCCGGGGAGCGCGGGGAGCTGCTCGTCAAGGGCCCTCAGGTGAGGATCGAGTCCGGCGTCCGTGTCGCCCCGCGTCGCTGTCGCTGCCACTGATCGCTCGCCGTCTCATCTTGCAGCTCATGACGGGCTACTACAAGAACGACGAGGCCACCCGGGAGGTCCTGGACGACGAGGGCTGGCTACACACGGGCGATGTGGCCTACTACGACGAGGAGCAGTACTTCCACATCGTGGACCGCACCAAGGAGCTCATCAAGGTCAAGGGGCACCAGGTAGGACCAGAGACCGGCGCGGCGCCCGCCGTCAACTCGTCCCCCTCCCCTGGCCTGCAGCCCCCGCCGGCCATCCCCTTCCCGGCTTTCGTTTGAACCGAACGCCATGCCCCCCCCCCCCTAAATAATCACGATATCCAAAGCTAGTTTTTAACTCCACGACTGTATTGTGGGAAACGTGAGTTGTTTCGACTCTAGACCACTCCAGACTGAAGTTTTTGACGTTCCTGCGTCAATTTTCCCTCCGCACTTATTTATTTTAGTTTTAGTTTGAATCTCGGTCTCTCACTTTTCTTCCCAGTCACGCTGGGTGTTGGTTGCAAAGAAGTGATAGCAGTTCCGTCCAGTAGAGAGAGGGGTCAAGCCACTTACGGGGGTGACGCCCGGCCCGCCCCTCTCGTCCGAATGTCCGCCGAGGCCGGACGGCAGTCGGCGGATCTGTCGTTTTAAGTACGTCTAGAGACGCACCACAGTGCCTGTTCATCATGATAGATGATAGTGTCCCTAGTTCCAGCATAATGTTAGTGTAAAGCTAGTAAGTGGAAATGTGAAGGACTTGTTGTTCAAGACCGATTAATGCCTCCATATTTTTTATCTTTAAATATTGACTGTAAACCAACATTCCTATAAAATAATTATCATTACAACATCTTTTAAAATTATTTATAATTTTCCATGTGCATTCGACATCGTGCATCATCTAGACTGATTGGTAAACTTCAGAGGAATAGGAACAAAAATAATAATAATTAAGAAATGAGTACCTTGGTAGCGCACATTTATTAGACTCGTTCACATTTAGCACAACTGTATCACATTAAATGAGCCACACCTACATAAACTATATATTACAATTTCAATATACTTTCGGTCAAGGAATCTAAAATTTATACCTAAAAACGTTTTGAGCAGCTGAGACTATCATGCGGCATTGTTAACTTAAGCTGTCGCTGCGCCTGGGTGTGGAAAAAGTACTCTTTCACGGTGATACATAGATTAGAGAACAAAAGCAAAATGTACACCTTGGTCTTCACAGGAAATCAAGGGAATAAATAATTTTGTCTCTATACACACAAAAATTGATATTCCTAAATAAAAAAAAAATGAGTTGGCATATACAATACTACGAGTTGGGAGGAATAAAAAAAGAAAAGATTTAGGGATTTGAACTATTCTCACATCTAAGTCAAAATCTTATGAACATATGAGAGATGTTTTAAATGATAGCTTCTACTGTATTAATAGAACAATGAAGTATTTAAATGTGATGATAAAGAATGCAACAGGAGATTAATTTGTGAAGAGAACTTCACTCAAGTCTTAGGATTCAGGAAGAATGCAACCCCCCCAAACCAACAGATTGCACGAGTCTAGTACATATGCATACATGTTAACAATCATATAAAGTGACACAAAATAAGCACAGAATACTCTTTGCATATACAATATAGAGAATAAGGGGAGCTTCATAAATGAAAATAGTTTGTCACACTAGTCTTAGCGACATTAGGAATAAAATTTTCACTAAGTTTTTAAATAAAAATTTTCTAGTTTCAGGTAGAGAGGTAGGGAGGGTTTCTTCACTTTCTTGCTCACTGTGGGTGGTGTTCAGAGTTGAGCCTTGATATGATCACTGAGCTGGCTGGAAAAAAAAATAACATTGCATTACTATCAAATTATTGCAGTAAATTTAAATTCAATATAACAGCATTAGGGTTTAGAACAAAACACCTATTAGCAAAAGAAATTACCTCCTGTGGGCTAGTCGTCATCACCTCTAGAGCACTATCATCACAGACTTCCATGGGCTCATCATCCTCCCCCACTTCCATCGACTCACTGTCTGTGCCTGAGGCTGACGCCTGGTTACTGCCTTCGTCGACATCCATGTCCTCCTCAACCTCAGCTCCAGTGCCTTCAGAAGCTCCGGTCTCCCCCGCAGCTCCAGTACTTGAGATGGTGGTATCTACATCTCCCTTTGCAGCCACAGCTTCCTTAACTTCAGCCTCTACCTTTTCTACAACTGGGGCTGCCTCTGAACATTCAATCGTTTCTGCCTTCCCTACCAACAAATCTTTCTCTTCTGCCTTTGTGTCACAAACTGTGCTAGTGGAAATTTCATCGGGAGACTCGGTGGAACTTGCGTCTGATGGAGGTGTTTCTTTTTCCTGGATGGTGTCATGAGCTGTGGAATCTGCAGGTTGTTCTTCCTGTCCTGAACTGACAGTAGATTCACTGCTTGTAGATGCCTCCAGAGAGGGGGCACTTTCAACAACTTCTGCGAGTTTCTCAGGCTCTTTAGTTGATTCTGAAGGTTCAGGGATAGCTTCACTTGGAGCTTGATCAGCAACTGATGGTGAGCTTGAAGAAGCATCTTCTGACTCCTTGGTTCCACTTTGACTCTCTGTTACTGCTTTATCTTTAACTGAATCTGCTGAGACATTTTCTAGGACTGTTTCTAATACTTCATTTCCGACACTGGTTACTTCAGATGATGACGATGATGATGACGTGGGCACACTTTCAATTTCACTTGATCCAGAGACAGTGATAGCAGCTGCTTCAAGACTCACACCGACATCAGAGTTAGGGGTACAATCTGTTGATGTGACGTTAGTGGCTTCTGGGGCCTCTGTAGTTTCTGGCGCTTCCACAGACTCCATTGATTCCACAGGGTCATCTCGTTCTGAGGGCTCAGCCACACTCTTTAAATCTTCATGCACTACACTGTCAGTTGATTCTGTTGGAGCCATACTTTCCTCACTATCATTCGCTGAACTTTTGCTTGCCTCCTCCACTTCTTGTTTGCTCACTTCTGCATTATCACTAACCTTCATACTTGTCTCCGGTTCTTGTACATCTACATGGTTCGACTCTTCCACAAGTGCCGGTCCAGACACCACATGATTCTCACTTTTCTCTTCTAGGTCTTTAGGAGCGACCGAACTAGGGGTAGGAACGGGACTTTCTTCGCTATTTGCTGTGTTGTTGCTACTACTGCTACTTGACTGGTTGGTGGCAGCTTCTGATGTTTCCAGCACACCGTTTGGTAAAGGTTCGGACAAAGCACTATCCGGTCGACAGACACCACCGGGTTCGCGGGTACTGACTACAAGGATGTTCTTCTCAATTGCTCTCATAAACTTGTCGGGCCGGTTGTACTCTTTTCTTGGGGTTGTCAACAGCTCACATAGCCTCTGCACGGTGAAGGGGGCATTGGAGAACGCCTCGAGCCGCTCGAGTAGAACCGTCTTCATACTCTCGTAATTGAAAGGGTCAACGTTAGGGGAGGAAGCGAAATCGTTGTTAGAAGAACTTTCGTAGAACTCGGTTATCACGCTGAGCAGCTTTTCTCGAAACAGAATCTTGACCGTGGGCCACTGGTACACGGGGTCACCCGTCCGAGCGACGTACATTAGATAATCCTCCAGCTCCCGCGGAATGTTTTTGGGCTTGAGCTTTGAGAACTCATCGAGGCAGTGCAACACCTCTTCGGGATTCTCCATTTCCAGCGGCGGCAGAGTACACGGACAAGTCAGGAAAACGCTTAGAACTTTGCACACAAACACGGAATGTGATACATCAACACACCGCCGCTGCTTTCTGTGCCACCACAGCGGACACATCAAAGTGTCTCCAACACTCGCTATCCACCGCCTTTCGTTTTGGAGCGAAGGCGCAAAAAATAGAAGAGACAGTTTCAAAGTACATTTTCGAGCTATTAATTTTGTGTGCACACCATAATTGTATCGCTTAGAATCACCGATCTTTGAAACTTTGTTGAGTGCCCAATGGCTGGTAGCCTTGTGAGCGCCAGCAGCGCCACCTTTACGGTTTCCGTTCGCTTGGCGCGCTGCTTAAATGGCTGCGTCAATACTCGCCCCCTACATTAAGTCATTTTCCTTCCCATACCTGAAATAAAACTATCCAGTGAAATAAAATTGGAAATGATAACAAAATGTATTTTTTTTCTGTTCTAGGTGTCACCAACTGAATTGGAGAGTGTCATTCGGCAAATTTCCGGTATTGTGGACGTTGCTGTTGTGGGTGTCCCGAACGAGAGGTACGGGGAGGTACCCATTGCATTCGTGGTACTTCACCCCGGAGCCCAGGTGTCTGAAGAGGATGTGGTGTCATTCGTGGAACCTAAAGTGGCTCCCTACAAGAGGCTGGCTGGAGGTGTGAAGTTCGTTGAAGCTATTCCAAGAAATGCCGGTGGCAAAGTACTGCGAACCCAACTGAAAACCATGGTGTCAAAATAAAAAGCATTGAATTGAGTTTATAATTTTATTAATGGCTGTGACTTTATCAAGTTGAAAGTACAAAACAAATATTGAACAGACAAATAATTTGATGGACATTACTAGGATATAAAGGGAAAATATAATATCAGCTAAACACAATCAAGAAACAATATCCCATGGTTTTGTTGGAATTTTCCTGGAGTGTACAAATGGACGTTTATAGGCCTCTCCCTCTTCCAATGCCAGACCGCCTTTCATTGCCTCTTCCAGCAGAAGTGCCAACTGAAACAGGAGAAACAGAATATATGAATGTGTAATAAATTTTAAACAGCTTACAAGAATCTTCTTTTCTTATTTATTTTACCTTGGTATCCTCTTCTGCTTCAATGTCACAATATACTGCATTTATACCGCTTTCAATGCACCTTTGTGCAATTACTTTCCCCACGGTTTTATACGCAGCTACATCGGTATATCTGGGTTGAAAGAAACAGAACAAAACAATAGGTTTTATTCACTAAAGCCCAAAAAAACAAACACATAACAAAATGGTAAGGTATATCTTTGTGTACCTGTACAAGAGACGCTTGATTCCAAATTCCGATGTGGATGCAGAAACTACAGACGTGCCGTTGTTATGAATAACTTCTGCTGTTACCTTGCCATTACCTGGAGTGACCACTAGCCTATTCCCGAGAGTTAAGAGAGTTAGGAGTCTCATATTGAAACTAAATGCCAAGAGACAAAATTAATTATACGTACTTGTGCCAGAACTGTACATTGGTGCGGTCCAAATGGTACCCTTCTGGTTTTGAAGCTATTGTCATCATCTCCAGATTTCTAGGGTTTCGGTTATGGAACACAGGTCGAATGTGGGAGCTATTAGAGCTGTGTTTTAATTCGGATTTGACAGAGCTGCTATCAGAGCTGCTCTGTCTTAAAGGGAGACACCTAAGGTTTTGTACATATTTGTGGAGAGTTCGGGCAGAGTTAGTAAGGGATGTCATCTGAAAGCGGAAAGCAGCAAGAAACATTACATGTTATTCATTGATGTGATTATGTTTTCAGGTACAGTCTGGTCTCAACAGGGAAACCTTCATTACATGACAGATGACAGCATGTTATTGAGGAGAGAAGAAGAATGAAAATAAAAATCAAACCTTTCAGAGTCGAGGGTTTCAAGATTAAGAATTTGTACTTGCTTTCGCTACCTAACACTTCCAAAACACATACCAAGTTTAAGGTTAGGTCAACGCCAAGTGCCAACTCTAACAAACGTTTGGCTACCACCTTTACGAAATATCAGAATGAAATACTCATGTTCACAGACTTTTAAAAAATACGTTCTTCAATCGGTGAGGTTTAAAACCGTGGCGCTAAAGCAGAAAAGGTCTATTGAGGGCGACTCAAAAGCTTTGCAAATTTTAGGGGTTGGTCAGCAGACGACACCCAACACTATCTTACAATTGTTTTGCCATCCAAAAAATTTAAAGACGAATGAATTGCAGAAAATCACTTGTCTAACCTAGAAAAGAAGCGTTAGCCACACTTCAAATTTTTTACAAATATGAGCAAACAGTCTCTATAAACTAAAAGTGTGCCGTTGTTAACAAATATATCTCTCGCATTTATCTTTTTATGTTGCACAATTTTTCCCCCAGTTAAAGCCGTCTCAACTTCCGCCCCACCCCCCACCTCACCCCACCTCTGCGTTGTTATTGTGCGTTTTGGTGTCTTAAATATCTGTTTCGAAAGTGTTCGAAAGTTCTCTTGGCTCCTCTGGAATGGTTCAGATTCTTCGTATTGATGGAAAATACTCCATCCTCTAATGGAGAAGTTTCCTCTGCTCTCCATTGAGTACAGTAAACGTCCCGCTGCAAAGGTCCATACATTTCAAGGTGTCCACAAGGTGTGTTGTGTGTTATTTTTGTGGCTGATCCCCAAGAACAGACTGACCTTCCTCTTTCTTGATGCTTGCTTTATGTACATTTGGGGGGCTGAGAGTTCATTTAGAATGTAATCGTTAATCTTTGCTCACGAATCGTCCTACGCTCATAACCCACAAGGCCTTTTTTTTCCCCCTCGCTATGAGGTCATCTACTCCTCCCAAACTACGTCTTGCTTTTCTCTTCTTCTGCTCTTATCTTTCAGCCTTTATTGCTCATCAAGTGATCGGTAGCCGTAAATATACATCTACTTCAACATTTATATTCTTTGTTTGTGGGGGGGAACCTAACCAATACAATTGTATATATTGGCACTGTGGGGTTAGGATGACACATACATTACTGGTGTCAAACCAAACATGATCAATTATGTTTTATAGTTGGCGTCGGTTTTAATGGAACGGCGAATTTAAGCAACCCTTCACCTTCTTGAGTGTTTCATAATTATTATTTTATAGAAAATTGTTATGGTTGAATGTTATATTTGTGTTTATTTTTGCAGATATCAACATTGAGCGGGTGACTTCCACTTCATATGGAGATGATATTCAAGATGAACTCATCATTCAGAATCCAACTTGTGGGTGGCATCTGTGAATTTATTCTCCCACTGATGGGATAATGGGTCAGAAACTCAGCAACTTCAAGGCAGTTTTTTCCACTGTGGAGCATCAGCAAAGAAGTATTAAAATGAATGGGGAAGCTGAGGAAAACAGCAATTTTATTCCTCCCATTAATATTGTAAACTCTGAGGAAATTAGTGCACCTGTTCAGAACGACAACCACTTTGAATCAATCTATGGAACTGCTGCCAGCTTGTTGTCATCAAGCTCCAACAGTTCTTCTCAAGATGATGAAAATGGTAATGTCCCTGAGCAAGAGACTCAGTCTGCTCCTGGTACACCCATAGCCGACAACGGTTCAAGAGGAAGGACCACAAAGTCACTGTCTTTCGCTAATAACAAGAGGTCTAGATCTAAATCATTGCAAACTTGCAAAGAACTGAGTAATAGTAGATCTAAGAAGAAGCGTAACCATTGGGTATTGAAATTCAATTGCCCTCGCCTGAGGACTGGATGTGGCAGTGTCAGCTCATCTTCTGAAACTTATTTACCTGAACCTCATACAAGCTGTGACGCCTGTGTGTGCACGGGTTACAGACGTACTGAAGAACACCATTTAGGAGCCGGTGTGGTCTTTGAAACAAATCCCTCGGATGACCTGAGTGTATCTCAGATGCAGGAACCAACTTCTCAGCAGGCATCTTGCCATGGGCAGGCCTCGCCTCCATGTTCGTCTCAAGGGACTTTGCATTTGTCTGCACAGGCTCAGACCTCGGCAGATACAGAGGGGACCTATGAAGAAGCAGCATCAGTCAGGGGACCGTTTGCATCTCAGGTCAAGCATAGTACCGGGTGTTGTTCTCGAAGTGCTGTGACGTCTCATGAAGATGGTTTCCCTGTAGCCAACAATGTGATTGATTTGTCGAAGTTCAACCCTGATGATTATCCTATTGAGGATTGTGATGAAAGAGCAAGAATGGAGAGGGCACGTGAAATTGCTGAAGGTGTTGAACCCCCTCCAGGGTTTCAGCCAGGCAGACAGATTCAGTTGCTCTGCCCTCCTGATTTTAACTTAGATAATCTTGCTGCGCTGTTCCAAACTCACTTAGGTCTATCAGCATCTGCTCTTACTCCAGCGTTAGCTCAGTTGGAGCCCCCTGTGAATAATAATCCTCCCCCTCAGAGAGTGGTTCACACTCAAGTGGACTACATTCACTGCCTGGTACCAGATCTGCTCCAAATCACCTCCTGTTCCTTCTACTGGGGTAAAATGGATCGTTATGAAGCGGAACGTCTCCTAGATGGGAGGGCTGAAGGCACCTTTTTACTCAGAGATTCTGCCCAAGAGGAGTATCTCTTCTCAGTGAGCTTCAGAAAGTATGGTCGTTCTCTACATGCTAGAATAGAGCAATGGAACCATAGGTTCAGCTTTGATTCTCATGACCCTGGAGTATTTGCTTCGAGCACAGTTTGTGGGTTGATTGAGCATTACAAAGATCCTACTTGTTGTATGTTTTTTGAACCAATGTTAACAATCCCTCTCCATCGAAATTTCCCATTCTCCCTTCAGCATTTATGCCGGGCTGTAGTTAGCAGTCACTCAACATATGATGGTATTAACCAGTTGGCCTTACCAAAGGCATTAAAAAGCTATCTTAAAGAGTACCATTACAAACAACGTGTTCGTGTTCGCAGATTTGACAATGACCACTGATGGCTTTGTCCTAGATTTATTTAATTAATGACCATGTTGCTCATCTGTTTTGGTTTTTCAGGCTAAGAGCTAAAATCATTGTGAAGTTTTTCTAAAATGTCCTTTTAATAATCTCTTGTGTAGCTCTCCTGCTAGAGGAAGGTCCCTGTGGAAAGATATTCCATTAAGACCCTGCATTAATGCAAGATATTTTTTAACTGTTCAAGTTTTTCTTCTTACTCTTACATATTACATTAAGTATTGTGATGATTACACAAGGCTATAATATGTTTCCATCTGTTTGTTACATACGATCTGCATAGTGATTTACCTATTAGGCTAATTAATTATTTTGTTTATCTTTCTCTTGAACCTCATAAGTGTGTTGTTACGAGTAGTGTAATTTTATTTTCTTAAATATAAGATGCATTTATGCGGAAAAAAGGTTTCTTTTATACTAGTCTTTGTTGAAGTTTTCGTCAGCTCCTGAGCTTTCTTTACCGTGGTTGACGTTAGTGAAAATTATTTGTTACTTGCCCTTGCTCACATCGAGGGAGCACTCCTTTGCATGTGATACTTTGAATGTGTTGTTGGTGATTTGATTAATGGAAATAGTTACATGTACATATTTTACTTTATAAGAACAAATAAGTGAAATATTTACTGTTTTCAGATGTTTAACTTTTGCAGTTTTTGTGACTAAGAACAAAGTAGACATAAAGCACTGTTAAAATTGAACAAAATTTATTGTTTTTTTTCTTCTTCTTACTTTTTCCATCAAATTCTTGTTATTTGTAGGTAGAGGCTAAAAGTGAGAATTTTTATTGTTTACTATTGAGTATGTCAGTATATCTTGATATTCATGGATTGATATACAAGTTATTCAAGAAGGGTCAAAGTGAAACTTACTATTAGCCTTACTTCATGAAGTAATGACAGTGTTCAAGCAACTTTTCTGACTGGGACGTCACTGCCACCATTGCCCTGTTTAAAACCTTATGAGATATTAAGCCTTTAGGTTAATGGATTGGGAAAATAGTACTCTAGACATGTAAGGCATTTTGTGTACTACTTTTTGTTGTTGTTGTTGTATTTTTTGTATTTTGTTTTGTTTTATTGCAACACTTGCATTAAAAAGTGGATGGCAAGAGTTGTGTACCGTATTATTTTTCTTAAGTTGTTTTGAAAGAAAGGTGGTATGATTGGTTGTAACTTTTCTTCTATAACTGTACATAGTCTGTGATTTCAGTTGTTGTAAATTTTATTTAACTAAACATGAGGGTGCAGCTATTTAATCCTTTCCCATGGGCCAAACCTGTCTTTTGAATAAACAGTGACTCAAATTGAATTACAATTTTGGTTATTTCTCATTTCCTCACCAGCATCAACACTCGTGGTGCATTCTTTAAAAGCCCCACGTAGAGCAACCGTGTTAATGACCAGCCCGCATTGCTTGGCTGTAGTGCGGGCCTTGTGCGGGAACTACCTCCCAGGGGATGAGAGTGGAGAGGGTAGGGGTTGAAGTGCGGGGAGAATCCCGAGAGATGGCGCTAGGTGCGGGAGCAACGTGCCCAGACTGAAACACTGAGGGCTGCGGGGTGGCGCTCGGGTCAGCACAGGCCTGAATTTGCCCCTGGGGCGATGACACGGCTGACCAAGCCAAGTTAAGTCTGAACGCCGTCGTCGGTGGCTCGAGCCCCGACCAATGGGCCCAGAGAGGGGTGCTGGACGAGAGGTAGCGTTACGGGGCGGTTGCTCCGGGGAAGGGGGAGGGACCCCACGTTGGCGCCCGGCGCCGACATCTCCGCTCCAGTCACCGCCGGTCACGACGCGCGGTTGCCTGGCGACCTCGAACCCCTCCGCGGCCGCCACGACGCCCACGCCTCCAGTGCGGCGGACGGTCTGCCCGAGCCATGGCCGGCGCGGGCGCGGCGGTCCGCGGGGCCGGCGTCGGCGGGCTGGGGGCGGCGGCCGCGGCGCGCCGGCAGGCCCGCCAGACCGTGGACTTCAGCCTCAAGGGCCCGGTGCACGTCACCCTGGACGAGATGCCCGTCGGGCCGCCGGGCTGCTCCGTGGTGGACTTGCTGTTCAACACGCCTTCGCAGGTCGGGTCGCCGTTGTCGGGAGGCGGGCGTTGGTGTGCGGGTCGTGATGACGGCGGGCTTTGCGCGACAGGTGTCCGAGCTGGTGTTCCACAACTACTACACGGCCTGGCTGACGGTGCTGGTCAGGATGCTGGTCGCCGGACCCGGCCCGGGGTCCGCGGCCGCCAGCCCGGCCTCCGAGCCAGGGCCCACGGCGGCAGGGATGGGGGCGGCGCCGGGGGCGGGGCACGGCGGCGACCAGGCGTCGCAGGTACGGGGCACGGGGGCCGCCTGCGGGGGTAGGCCAGCCCGCTCGGCACGGGCGCACGCAGCGGCGCGCGGCGGCCTACCCTCCAGGCGCCCCGCTCCAACGATGACACGTACGTGTGTGCGCAGGCGCCGGCCGGCGTCGGCGACGCCACGCTCCAGGTGCAGGGCCTGCAGGGCCACGGCCACGCGCAGGCCGACGCGGGCGGCAAGGCGCGCAAGGAGTCGGGCTGGGTGGTGGCCGTGGCCAGGAGGGTGCTCATGCCCTCGCCGCACCTCGAGACCGGCAGCCACGACTTCGTGTCAATCCTGGCCACCGAGGTAAGGGTGTGTGTGTGTGCGTGAGAGAGAGAGAGAGAGAGAGAGAGAGACCGTCATGTCCACAGAGCGCGGTGCCCTGGACCGAGCTGGTGGCCATGCGGCTGGTGCTACGGCAGCCATCGCCCAGTTGGCACACGTTCCACGTCGAGGAGATCCACGTGTTCGCGGAGCCGCCGCGCCGGGTGCTGTGGTCGCGGCGCGGCCAGCCGCTGGGACAGCCCTGCCCGCCCCTGCCGTGCCCGCCCCCGCCCCCGCAGCACGCCCTGCAGACCGCCTCGGCCGCCCAGGCCGCGGCGGCAGCGGGGGCGGCGGACCAGAACGTAAGTGAGGGGGAGGGGTCGCTTGCAAGGGGGGCTTCATCCTTCCCCCCCCCCCCCCAAAAAAAAATGGGTGTACAAGTGCGGAAAAAAACACAAAAAGTTTGAAAAAATCAGAAAAGGTCAAGGCAAAAAAAATGAAACAATCAAGAAAATCAGAAGTGCGTTAAAATTTCTAACTGACAAAGTTTTTAAATAAAATATGACCAAAAAATCCAAAAAAGGAAAAAAGACAAAAAAGAAAATCAACAGGCATTAAAAATCACGTCCAGTCGTACAAATCAAATAAATCGGACGAGGTTGTGGGGTCTGAAACTATTTAAGTCGGTGCACACCAGGGACAGTGAGGGCGCCCTTATGGCCGCTTCCGCGTCCGCACCTTATCAGATGCAGAAGTGGAGCGGCCGTGTTTGTCTGCCGCAGGCGTACGACTCGATCCTGGTGCTGCTGCGGCACCAGACCCTGGCCGCGCTCCGGTCCAGCGTTCCCCCAGCCGCCGGTCCCAGGCAGCCCGCCACGCCCACCAGGGCCAGACAGGCATGTCGTGCCGAGGGGTGGAGGGAAACAAAAATGAATGCAAAGTAAGGCGCGTCCAGCGAGTACTTGAACCCGCGACGATGTGTCGTTTGTGCCCTGCAGGTCCCGGCGTACGAGATCAACAGTCTGCCTCCCATCTAGTGAGGATGTCGGCGAGAGGCGGGCAAGCCGGGCGCTGGAAGTGAGCAGCGCAATCAGTAGACGCGAGTGCAATGCAATCGCAACGGCCGCGAGCAGGGCAGTCACCGCGAATGCCGCGGCCGCGCCCCCCATCTCAGAGATTAAACGGTGAAAATCGCGGGCCGTCCACTCGAACGGCCTCGATACCCCCGATAGCACGCAGTGCGCCATCGTCACCTGCAGTTCCTCCCAGGAAGCCACAGCGTCGTCATCATGGTGCGGACCTCCTTCATGACCCTCGCCGTCGTGCTGGTGCTCCTCGCGGGGCTCTCGGCGGCGGCATCCCCCGCGCGCCGCCCCCGTGACGGCGATGTAAGGCGGCACGGCGTACACCTCGCCAACAACCACCTCTTCCCTCGCCGGCGGTGAACAGCCACCGCTTTATGCCCCACACAGGCGGCGGCCCCGTTCCCACTGCTACCCGACTACATGTCGGACGTGCGCCACGACCAGACGAGGACGCCGTCGAAGGCCGAGGTCCGGGCGCTGACCCTCGCGCCGCGCCGCGACCTGAGCCAGTGCCTGGGCGACCTGTGGTGGGGGATCAGGGACTCGGCCCGGGACGTGGTGGACATCGGCGCCTCCTGCGTCTCGGAGACGGTTAACGAAGTCAAGTTCCTGTGGGACGACGGGCGCAAGTTCGTCGCCAAGGTGGCCGCCGAGGTCCGGGACGTCGTGGTCAGGTGTCCGCAGAGTGAGTGTCGCGGGTAGGGGGGGGGGGGCGCTTTTTTTGTTGGCGGCGGACGGTATTTGAACCCGTCGCCTCCCACATGTTGCAGGCGGCGCGTCGCGGTGCGTGTCGCAGCTGCTGGCCGTGGTCGGCGGCGAGCTCAAGCCCGGCGCGCTGCTGGTGGCCGCCGCCGTCCGCCTCTTCCTCCGCATCGGCTACTCGGCCCTGTTCGAGCTGCTGGGCTGCACCATGCTGCCCGCCCTCCTGCCCTTCGTGTGGAACACCCTGATGGACCTGCTCATCTTCGGCCAGTGCCTGCTGGCGGCGTAGCGCGCCGGCGGCGAGACGCGTCGCGTCGTGCGCAGCGTGATTAAACCGTCGTTAGACGTTATTAAACCGTTATTGAACGTTAATAAACGAGTCGTGTCGGCACGGAGAGCTTCCCTTCCCACCCCGCCCTCCACTGCCGTGAAGTCGGTGCCTGTGGCCCAGGGGGTCTCCTGCTGTCGGGGGGCGTGCGTCGGCGCAGGCAGCGCAGGCTACGGCGGGGGCGGAGGCCGCCGGGCGCCCCTGAGCGGCGCCGCCGCCGGCACCATGCCGAGCTCCGTGTGGCTGAGCAGGCCGGCCCGGACCAGCGCGTCCGGCCGCGGCACCAGGGGGTGCTCCGCCCGCAGGAACTGGCAGAACCGGCGCGTGATCCTGGAGTAACGCGGGCTGCAGTGCCGCCGCCGCCGGCCGCGCCCTCGACACGCCCCCGCCCCCACCCCCACCCCCCGCACTCACCTCAGCGGCAGCACGTGGGCGCACCACACCTGGTCGAAGCGCACCAGCTCCGGGGGCAGCTTGACATCGAGCAGGAGCGCGGCGGGCCGCTTGCGGTGGGCGGCGTGGCCCACGGGTACGCACCGGCCGAACGCCACGTTGCGGCGGCCGCCCGCCTCCGGGCCCCGCCGGGCGTCCGCGGCCGCGGCCCGCGCGTCGCGGCGCATCGCCCGGAGCGCCACCTCCCGCTGAGAGCGGTGCAGCGCGTAGCTCCGCAGCGCCGTCTCGTGTGGCACCTGCAGGGACCAGGGGCGTAGCGAGGGGGGGGGAGTTTAAAACCTCCGCGAAATTCGTCAACGACTAAAAATAAGGGAGGAAGGGAAAGGGGAGAGGAAAGTAAAGAAGGGAAGAGAAAGGAAAAGATGAGGGGAGGGAGAAGGAGGAAAGGGAAGAAAAAGGGAGAGAAGAGAAAGGAAGAGGCGTGGAGGGATGGAGGATGTGAGTTTAAATACTAAGCACGTTACGAAACCCGAAACACGATTGAGATGTTAAAGGGCAAACAAATTACTGACTCGGTCTCAGCGGCGCCGGGGAGGGGGGGGGGGCGAGGGGGGCCTAAGGTCGCGCGCGGGCGTGCATGCATGCATCCGCAATTTTTCTATGACGACGCCAAATTAGCAGGAATTTTTTTTTAATCTCAAACGTCAAAAATGCCAGGATGCTTGTACAGGACTTCAAAAATCACACCCGTCTTATTGGGATTTATTCCCTCGATTAGTTAGTTATACAGAGACAGTTACACCCCTCCGTTCCACCCAGGGCAACACGGTATGCCGGTCGGCCCTCCGGGATCGGACATAGCCCCCGGCAAGTCAGTGGAGAATAACCCTCCACACCGCTCCCGGTGTCGGAAAGGCTTTTTTTCCCTGGCACAACCCCTCCCGTCCCCACAGTGGACTACGAAACCGCCCAGACATATCATGGTCCGGTCAGACGAGATCAGCAGCGCGCAAAGCGCGCAGCAGTTCTACGGCGGCGCCATCTCGCGGCGCCGGGGCGCACTAACCATGAGGTTTGGTGCCGAGGTAGTCGTGTAAGTCCAACAGATACGCGCAGCGCGAGAAGTCGGCTGCCAATTGCACGGTGGCGCCATCTCGCGGAACTCTGGCGTACTACCCCCCCCACCTTTCCCCTCCACCCTCCCCCCCAGTGCAGAGGGGAAGGGTGGAGGGGAAGGGTGGGGAAATGGCACCGCTGGGGGGAGGGTGGAAGGGAAGGGTGGGGGGGGGGGGGGTAGTACGCCAGAGTTCCGCGAGATGGCGCCACCGTGCAATTGGCAGCCGACTTCTCGCGCTGTGCGTATCTGTTGGACTTACACGACTACCTCGGCACCAAACCTCATGGTTAGTGCGCCCCGGCGCCGCGAGATGGCGCCGCCGTAGAACTGCTGCGCGCTTTGCGCGCTGCTGATCTCGTCTGACCGGACCATGATATGTCTGGGCGGTTTCGTAATCCACTGTGGGGACGGGAGGGGTTGTGCCAGGGAAAAAAAGCCTTTCCGACACCGGGAGCGGTGTGGAGGGTTATTCTCCACTGACTTGCCGGGGGCTATGTCCGATCCCGGAGGGCCGACCGGCATACCGTGTTGCCCTGGGTGGAACGGAGGGGTGTAACTGTCTCTGTATAACTAGCTAATCGAGGGGGAAAAATCCCAAAAAGACGGGTGTGATTTTTGAAGTCCTGTACAAGCATCCTGGCATTTTTGACGTTTGAGATAAAAAAATTCCTGCTAATTTGGCGTCATCTTAGTATAATTGCGGCAGATGCATGCATGCACGCCCGCGCACGACATAGAGTCTGTGTAGTTAAGTCGTGCGTGCTGAGGTAGTTACAGGTGCTCGCGATAGTGGCAAAAGTGCCATATTATCAATTTTCTAAACGTCTGAAAGATCGAATGTCGACGGGCCCTTTGGCAGGTTGCCCCCCGGTCTCTGCTAATACATATTATTACCCTTTTCCGCACGCGCTCCCTACACATAGGTAACCATCAGTACACGAAAATTTTTGAAGACCCCCCCCCCCCCCCCGAAATGAAGGTCTGGCTACGCCCCTGGCAGGGACGCGGGCCGTGGACCACAGCACCCCCCGCAGCTGAGAGCAGCTCGGTCCGTGCGGAACGCTGTCCGCGGCCTCTGACCGTGCACATCTCCCGGGGGTCGATGGCCCCGACGGCGCCCTCGTCCCGCTCCAGCGTCAGCAGCTGGCACAGGCGGCGCGCCTCCAGGTCCGTGGTCCCCGTCAGGCTGAGCTCCCGCAGCCTGTCCAGCAGCCGGGAGCACAGCTGCGGCCGCGGGGGGTTGCGTTGAGTGGGCCGGTCTGCCCACCTAGTGCGTGGCGGGGGCTCGCGGCGGGCTCACCTCCATCAGCCGGTCGTCGATCGGCTCCCCGTCCGGGCCGCCCCTCCTGAGGAGGCGCCAGTACCGGTGCTGCCGGGGGACCTCGTAGCCGGAGCCGTACCGCAGGCTACGCAGGGGAGCTGGAGCTGGAGCTGGAGCGCCACCGGGTCCCCGAACAAACCTCCGCGGGGGGCGGCCTTACTCCGGCACGGGCGGCGCGGGCAGGGCGCTGGTGTGCTCCGCCAGCAGCACGGTGGGCGTGGCCGCGCTGCCGCCGTCCCCGTCCTCCTCGGCGTCGCACACGCAGCAGAAGTCGTCGCACTCCGTCGGACCCTAGCGCAGTTTTCGCCGCTGACGATTTCTACCTCCGACTTTCTTTTCCACGAGAATTTAACTTGTTCGAGGGAAGCGTAAATATGGCTCGAGGGGTCGGCCGCTCACCCACTCCCAGTCGAAATCGCGGCCCTCGCACGCTCGCGCGTACTCCTCGTCGGAGAGGCCCAGCACGTCCTTGACGACGGGCCTGTCGGCGGGCTGCGCCAGCCGCACCATGGCCCTGAGGCGGGCCTCCTCCGCCTGCGCTGCGCGAGGGCCCGCGGCCGGACAGTCGCCGTCAACACCCCGTCCTCGAGCGCCGCCGGCCGGCTCTCCCTGGGGCGCTCGAGCACGGGGTGCTCACCGTCCGCCGCACTCGGTCCCGGACACGCTGCTCCGCGCGCCGCGCCTGCTTCTGCGCTGCCGACAGCCTCTCCGGCTTCTCCTTCGAGTCCCTCTTCGCGTCCTCGGCGTCCTGCCGCTGGCGGCGGCGCGCGGATGCGGTCAGCAGAGCCGCCATCTGGACGGCGTGCCGCGCACGCCTGTCTTGCGCCAGCTCTCCCTTCTCCTCATCCTGCAGCTCAACGTGCGAGTCCTGGCGCTCGATGAGGACGCTGCTGAAGGACGTGGAGGTCCTGTGCGACATGGAGGACACGGCTCCGAGCCGCGCCGCGGGCGCAGGCCCCGGGGCGGCCGGCGGCATGGCGTAGTCGAGAGCGGTGGCACCGAGGACGACGGGGTGCTTGAGCTGACCGAGGGGCTAGGCAGCGACACTCCCGAGCACTGAGCGGCGGGGGGGTTGCCAGGCCGCGCGCGAACAATGCAACTCGATAATTCTCCAAGTCAGAAACCAGCATCGGGAGATGAGTGTGTGCGTGTGTGCCTGGTCTGGGGGTTTCTCGGTCCTCGGGCGCCTGAGAGGCAGGCAACACTGGGGTTGCCAAACACGCGTGTCGTGCGGGCTGGCCTACCCGGTCGCTCACAGGCGCCGTCCCCCCCGTTGCCGGTGGCCGCAGACACCCTTCAAGGGGCAGTGCCAAGGCCGCGACGACACGATCTCTCTATTTCTCTTTCTCTGTCTCTCTCTCCCTCTTGGGTTTCGCGGGTGGGCGATGACAGAGACAGTAGAGGCGAGACCAGAACCAGGGTCAACCCCGCCGTGACCATGCTGGGCAGAGCAGTTAGCGGCCGTGCGACAACTGGGGGAGGAGGTACCTCCCCCCCCCCCCCCCGCTCCCTACACCAAAATAGTTTCCCAACCTCCAAGCGCGGAGTGTTCGGGGCTTAAATAGCTGTCACCAATAGGTGCGATTTTGATGTGCGCGTGCGGTATATTTGTTAATGGCGTGGGTGCGCCTTTGAACACACCGGGCCTTTGACGGGCCCTTGCGCGCTGACCCGTGCCACCTCACCTGGGGGGACGGGCGCGGGTGGTGGTGGGGAGTGGGAAGTGTCAGGAAGTGCATCATCCCGCTGTGGTGTGGCCGCGGGTGGGTGGAGGGGCGCGAGGCTCGGCGGGGGGCGCCATCTCGGCGGTATAAGAGCCCCCGGCGGCCACAGCCCCCCACCCTCCCTGTCCGAGCCGAGCGAGTGCCAAGGCGCGCTCAGTTGACACCATGACGTCGGCCCGACTACCAGCGCTGCAGGTAAAGACCGCCGCTCGGCAACCGTCGGCTTGTGCTACTACTTCTTCTCCTCGCGTTCGCTCTGTTCCGGACCACGGACTCCGGAAGCGACATTCGGAGAAGCCTCGGGTTGCCTACCCGCCAGGCCAGGCGTGTCATGTGTGCTTCGTGTGTGCAGTGGCCAGGCCGACACCGAGTCCCCGTCGCGGTCCGAGGACTGCTGATGCTGGTGGCGTGCTGCTCGGCGGCGGGTGCTGCTGCTGCTGCAGGCGCCGAGGGCCGGCCCGTCGGCGGCTTCGGCATCGGCGACTACGAGTACCTCTACGACGAGCTGCCCCGCGAGCACCTGGCTCGCTTCGGCCGCGACTCCGAGCACGTCCAGCATGTTCCAGCTGACGCATCACGTGCACGCCAAGCCTCCAGCGACGACGGCGTCGTCCAGCGCGTACCCAAGCCTGCCCCCGCTACCCTCCAGGAGGTCGCCGCCCCCGAGGCTGCAGCAGCAGCAGCAGCCGCCAAGCCCGGACCACAGCAAGAGCAAGAGCCATCGGCTGAGCTTGAACCCCCTCCGAGTGTGGAAGGCAATCCGGAGGACGTTCAAACGGAGCAAGCACCACAAGTACCAGCCGCTCTACCCGACAAGTGAGTGCCTCTCAGGTGCGGCCGAGTGCCGGCCGCGTCTCGTCCGTCGTTGAATCGAGTGGGATGAAAAAAATTGTGCCCATTTTAAAATACTTTTCCCGACAGGCTAGCAAAGGAGGACATGGAGACGGCCAACTTTTTCTGGGGACTCGGCCCAGTGTACCCGCACCTGTACGTGTACCGGCGTGTCCCGCACCTCGTACCGCTGCACGGCTGGAATCCGTACCACGCGTACCTGGTCGCTCACCCTTCCCGGTGATACTTTATCTTTCTTGGCTGAGGATTTTTCTTTTAAAAAAAGTTTTTTTTTTAAATTTACAAGTAACAGTAGTTCCATCCATTTTATTTCTCACTCATCCCATTTTTTTTTATTCAATGAAACATTAGATGTGCTATGGATACTGCGAAACAAGGTGACACACAAACATACAGTAAGTGTCCCCTGGACAAAAAACACCAGCATACTTCGCTTTTTTTGTTTTTTTACCATTCATGTCTATGGGGTGGAGCTTGTGTTGCAATGACAGTTATGTCAATCCACTTAAAACATTTGACACAAACAGAAGGATCTAAAACAAATTTAACAATAAGGAGGTACAAGGAGAGAAAATAGAGCTTGTCGTTACAAAAAGGGAAATTATGAATGTACAATGACTACTAGTAGTTACATAACATAAAATTAAATCTTATCACATTATCATCCTCATCTTGTTTACCTACACTGAGAGGAGAGGTAAATACATGTGCCACCCCTCCAAAGAATAAGATTAAAAGTTAATAAAAAATAAAACTGTGATAGTTGTAGCTAAAAATGATATTGGTTTTGATGGTCAATGAAATTAATCAAAAACTTACAATAGATGACAGGTGTAAATTAACAAGTACATGGATTTCATTGACATGAATGAAAGCAATCTTTGGCATTCATTCATGGCAGATGTCAAGTCACCCTGTATTTTAAATGGTCACCAATCAAACTTGAATGTTGCAACATCTAAAGAAGCAGATTTACCACTCTTTGATGACAGCAACATTGAGAGGATAAGATTTATAATTACTCATTTGTAAGAATTGAGTATAAGAAAGATTCATGCCTCACACCAAAAATCATCACCATTCGCTACAATCCATTCAGGAGGTGAATCTGTTAAAGAATAGGTCCAACACTACTCTTGTATAGGCCAGCCAAAACTTTCGCAGCAACAAGAATCATTTCCCTACGTGAAACACCAGTGAGGGCCTGGTGCCATTCAGAATGAGAAACCTGTAAATTGTTTGCCATAATGCTGCCCACAGTCACACTCAGGCCAGACCATCGGAGAGGATATTCTGCTGGGGTGTCTTCCTGAGCCATTGCCACAATCGCTGCTGGAACTGGAGTTAGTTGAGTAAATGTTTCAAGGGTGATTCCTCGAGCTGGATCACTAAGAATCAGAACTCCCACATCAAACCACCTGATTAAAAGAATTAAACCATATTATTTTTTTAAATATATTTTTTAAAAATACGATCAAAACAAATGGAATACAGTGCTAGAAAAGCATACAGTGACTTACTTGTTTTCTCCTACTTCCACCAAAAAGTTCTCGACAGCAAGGACAGACTGCTCCGGAGGTATATTGTTAGAGCTGCGCACAGCTGATATTCTTTCTTCAGCTGCTTTAACACCAGCTGCAAACCCAACTGGTTGGGCAGCAGCAACAGTGGAAGTATTAACTTGTAGACCCCTGAGGATATAACATGGCATATTGAAACATTGTAATGCTAGTTTGATCATACAAAGGGACAGGTCTTGAGGAACACAAGAAAAATACTAACGTTACTGTGGCTTTACCAAATACAGCCTGGAATGCTTCACGAACTGGACTCACTTTCACTTCTTTGTCTGAGGCAACAATAATGTCAACAGCACCCCCTGAATCTGTTCCAAAATAAATAAATTAAAATGGAATAAAAGACAACAAAAAAGTTAGTTTGATATTAATTTAACAGGTCTGCATCACTTACACAGAAATTCCTTCATTTGAGGGTCCAGAGTAGTAATCATGGAATTCATTGAGCTTTTTGCTTTTTCAGTGACACGGGATAGGATACCAGCACTTCCACCAACTGCGCCTTTGACCCATCCAAGAAGTTGACTGCTGACTCCAGGGTCTGTCTCCCCTTCCACAGCACTATCTACAGTATTCAGGGAGGCATCACTACCTTTACTAGCTGGGATTACAGGGCTAGAAGGATAAAGAACAATTATCAATTTCCTGAATAAAAAGTCACATGTGCAATACTTTAGTTCAGGTCACAGTTACCGACAAATATTAATTAATATTACCTAAAGGTTTTAGGGTAAAATGCGCCTGCTGCAGGGTTGTATGACGAGGACTCAGGGGGAGGCTGGGAACCCCCTACCGTTTCGGTAGAAGTTGAGGGAGGAGGTCCCATGAAACTTGGCAATGCAGAGGGCGGTTCAACAACGGAGTGAACTGAAGTGGGCATCGCCAGTGAGACCAGCGATGCACCTGATGGCACTTCTAAAACAAAGAAGAACAACCAAAGTTCACCACTGATAAGTACTCCTGCCTAATTTCAAATAATACCAATTCACTTGACATGCATATGTGGAATACAAATGGATCAGGCTGACTGCTAGATATGAGGCACAAACTCCAAAGGATTTCATACCAAACTTACAAGTTTTTTCTTTTAAATTACAAAATCACAACATGGAAATTCAAAAACTTCCATTCAATTGTGAAATTACGTTAGGTCAGGGGCAGGATAGGTTCAGCACAGACCAACAGGATAACAGGACACATGGAAACCCACCTTGTTTCATTGCGTTGTCAACCAGCGAGATACCTTCCAGTTTCCGATCCACAAACTCAAATGAGGACTCACCATTAGAGTCATCTTGCATTTTTACGAAGATAAATCAACTTGAACAGCAACTTAATTTTTTTAACCTACTTTTAAAAGCAACAGCTGATAGAACAAAGTATTTACAACTGGGGTCTGGTTCCTGTCTTCTGCTGCTGTCATGGATTGTATAGCACACGGGAGTTCGCGCGAGGGCGCAGTGTGATGGTGGCGTTTCCCAAGTTGCTCGAGCGTCCTTGCTCCGTGAAGTGGAAGGAAGCATATGAGAAAAGCCCAAATTCTGCATCTTTGCACTATGCGAGCTATGTAGCTCATTATTGAGGGTACCACGGGGAGTGAAGATCTCAGAAGTTTCCTGATATAAGCAGATGTAAACGGTAAAACAGTCGAAGCAACCCGTTTTATGGATTTATCGCTGCTCATTCAAGGCCTGCAGCAGAACATTTCTTTGTTTGGGTTACTAAACTCGTCTTCCTTGTCGCGAAGACTAATGTCGTTCAAAACAAGTCACCTTTATACGTCAGGAGCACTGAAACATATTTCTCCAACGGTTCAAGGTTATAATCTATATAGGCTCATGCGTGACTCTGAATTTTTAGCGACCTTTATCGTGTTTATTTATGTCGTCATGGCAGGATAGGACGGGCATCCAGCTGGGCTTGGTCAGCTGTTTTCTGTCACAGGGAAACATCTTCTTGTCGTATATGCTGTCACATCGGACGTTACAGTCAATGCTTATGCCCATTCCACTCACCTCTCTTCCATTTTCCATATCCCTCTTTCTTGGAAAACTATGGGTGAAAATATAATCAGTATTGCTGTGTTGCTTTGAAAACAAAAGCAGATGTTTCGTAGTTCAAGCACCATCTTTTAAATGTTAAATGTATTATGATGCACCGTTGCCCATACCCAATAATGAATCCATTATGGTTTTCCTCTGAATAAAATGTTTTGTTGACAGACTGTCATTTAATATGTGATGTTTTCCAGACAGTAGCCGCGGTATGAAACGTGCATCAGCAAGTGCCAGAAATACCTGACTTTGAGTGTTCAATCGTCTGCTTTGGTGGCGTAAAGTATGTCCCCATTCCAAATATAATATGTTTGTACGTTACCTATTGTTATGTTTTAAAATTGTTTCTTGCAGTCATGGATATGATGTTTGAGGCATACCTTACTAATGAGGCTGGTCAGCCAGAACCAGATGATATCCCGAACACCAAAGAACCTGTTTGGATTCTAGGCAAAAAATACAGTGCCATTGATGGTATGGCACAAACCTTTTCTGTAGCATTTTAACTTCTTGTGTTTTGATTTCACATGCTGTGAAGAGCTTGCTGTGCAGTTGTCACTAAACACTCTAAATTTTCAGATTTGGAACTTATCAGACAAGATATTCGATCAAGATTGTGGTTTACTTATAGACGTGGCTTTATTCCAATTGGAGACTCTGGCCTAACATCGGATAAGGGATGGGGTTGCATGCTCCGTTGTGGTCAAATGGTTTTGGCCCAAGCACTTCTTAACCTTCACCTAGGTAAAATAATTCTTATCAAAACTTTTTCACACCACACACAAACATTTTTAAAAAATTGAAAAAATCAGAGTTTTCTTTGCTTAAATGTAATTTATTATGTGGGCTCTTTATCAAACTCGTCTTTCATATCAGGTCGTGAATGGCTGTGGAGCTCAGACACAAAATCCCAAGCATACCTACGAATTTTGCGACTCTTTGAGGATAGGCGTTGCGCTGTCTACTCTATTCATCAAGTAGCTTTAATGGGTGCCACTGAGGGGAAGGAAGTGGGCCAATGGTTTGGACCTAATACAGTAGCCCAAGTTCTGAAGTGAGTGACAATAGCTGCTATAGCTCAAATAACAGCACTTCTAAATTTTCTGTTTTAAAAATTGTATTCATGCTTCTACTTGACAGAAAATTAGCGTTTTATGATGAATGGAGCTCTGTGGCATTCCATGTTGCACTGGACAACACTATAGTGATAAATGAGATCAGTAAGTAATCTTCTTGCAGCCGTACGTGTCTTGTTACATATTCTTTATATCAAAATTACTATCTACAGAACAACTTTGCCGTGGTGCAGAGCCAGAGAAACAATGGAAGCCTTTAGTTCTTGTGATACCTTTGAGACTTGGCCTAAGTGAAATAAACCCTATATATGTGAAAGGTTTAAAGGCATGTATTATTGATTTGGGCACAGCTCCTGGGATTGTCTCCATTCATGTCTTAACGTTACAAATTCTGTTGTAGACTTGCTTTTCATTCCGACAGTCTTTGGGTGTGATTGGTGGCAAACCCAATCATGCATTGTACTTCATAGGATGTGTAGGTGTGTAAATAAAACCAACATCAACTTCATGTACTCTCTGAAGGTTTTCTTCTCTTGTTTAAAAGTAATGCAACTCTTCGGGTTGCTTTTCAGGTGATGAAGTGATTTATCTTGATCCTCACACTACTCAACAAACTTGTTTTGTAGAAGGGAAAGATAATGAATGTGAGCGTCAAGCTGACCAAACATACCATTGCCAACATGCAAGTCGGTTGCACATTTTAAATATGGACCCATCTCTTGCTGTTGTGAGTATTTTATAATCCTTTTATAGAAAAGGTATACCTTTGTACATTTGTGTGATTTTTTTTTTCTCTTTGTGTCTCAGTGCTTTTTCTGTGCCACAGAGCATGAGTTAGATTCATTGTGTCAGTTATTCCGTGAAAGGATTGTAGACCAGGAAAAGCAACCTTTGTTTGAAGTTTGTGAAGAAAAACCTGACCGATGGTCACCAGTTAGTAAGCAAGATGATTTATTAGGAGCCTGGGCCCAAGAAGGTAAGAAAACAAACTACTCTCAACTTGATATTTAAGAAAACTATTTATTTGAACATGTGTTTCTACTCTGCAGCAAGTGAAAATATGGATAGCCTGCTGGATGATTCAGATGAGGACTTTGAGCTTCTTGGATGAAGCATTTTGAGATGTTCTCAAAATTTACGTCAGAAGTGACTCAAGATTAGTGTGGAGCTGGAAGTTGTGTCACATGAATGTTGGTTTGATGGTTACCACCGTATTATTCACTCTTTAAAAATATGTTTTGAGAACTCAGTTTTACTCTTCGACACTTTAAATATGACTGATATAGAAAATGTTTCATTTTAAGCTTGGTAGCAGAGTAGGTCAGTAGACCCACTTTTGTTAATATTTTTTGGTTCTCAAATTCTCTGGTAAGGATTTTGGTGGTCTCCAATCTTCATGCATGTGTCTACAATTTTTGTTTCATCTGACAGACCTCATGTTTTGAAGTGGACAAACGGGCCATTTAATTGTTACCATGGAGTAATTTTCAAGTCTCTAGTCCATGCCTTATCTTCTATTCTTAAGACTTTGCTACCGGTCAGTAATGCAGCTGATTTTTTAAAAATTTAGTTAATATTATGCCATGCTCAGTCTGAAGAAATTTGAACCATTGCTCTATTTAGGTATGAGAGTTTGGTAATTGCTCCTTGGTAATATCAAAGTTTAACCTTTTTCTTTTGTACAATCCACTGTGATTTTCCAATATTTTATGATGTTTTAAAAATAATGAAGCTGCTAAGTCAAGTTACCCAAAGATGAGATCACAGAAGTAGCATTGTAGAGGAGTTAGCAATTAGGTACAATATGTAGGCTTTAGAATTGTGTAATGTGTATGTGTTCTTTGCTTGTTAATTCCTCTCTATTCACACTTCAGGTACTTATATTATGGCAAGACCCTGTCCCAATGTTTTAATATTGTTGATGGAGTCTCAGTTCAAATTGGTTGGTGCCAACTCATCTTAAACATAAAAATAACTTTGACTATGTTCATTGCAAGTTTAAAAAACAAAATATATATTGGTTGAAACCCTTTTTCTTTTGTATAGTATTCTACATTTTTGTTAACATCACATTTGTAAGTGTTTAATAAAGAATATTCCAATTGGCTTGTAACACCTGTGAACAAGCTCCGTTGAAAATTTTTTAAGTGGTCCCCTTCTGTTACACACTTAGCTTAATCCTGGCATGTTTCAATTTGAGAATTTCTGGTGGTGTTTGTTATGTTGGTTTTGCCAATTTGTTAATACATGTACTCAATTTGATAAGATATTTTATTTTTAAATAAACAAATGTGGTTTCTCCCCAACAAAAACTCACTCTACTTTCTCCTCAAATGCCACTTCTCTATCAATTGGATCAACCTGATGGAAAGGTCCTGAATTTACACAATTACATGGCGTGGACTCCGGCCGTTGAGCCGAACCCCATTTTGGGGGCCTTGAAAATCGGAAATGTATAAATATGGTAAAATGAACATTTGTTACATTCATCACAGTTTATTTCATTCATGGGTCATCGAGTACCTAGACTGAATGACACAGTACAAAATCACCAATGCATGAACAGACTTCTTCCGAAAAAGAAAGGTACAGAGCTATTTTGATTTCCAATGTATTCCAAATCAAACTCATGAGACTTGGTGCATTACTTTAACACTTAAAAGAGAATCTCAAAAATAGTTATCACAGAAAACTACTACCTAAGCAACCATCACATTGCAAACACAAGCATTGAACTACATTTCAATAATTACTGCTAACAATCATTTAACAGTAAAGGAGAAAATATGACTAAATACATTCCATAGTTTCAAAAAAAAAAAAAAGGTTTGATGAAAAAAAATTTGAGCTCCTTCCAAATATTTATTCCTGTTGGTACCATTTCTGGGAATCAATTTCCTCAACCTTTGGTCAAAATGGAGATATCCTACATTAAAGTACCAGACTAAGTTGAGACATATTTACAAAAAACAAACAAACTATGATAAACTGCTTACATAAATGTTAAACAAATGTTAAAGGTCCATCGATCATTCACTAGAGTCACCATCGCTGACAACTAATTCGGTTCGCTTAGAGTGGTTGTGCCCAGGACTGCGTCCCCGCCCCCGCCCTTGGGGCGTCTGTCCCTGGCTGCGCACCCGTCCACGCGGTTGGCTATGGCCGTGGCTGTACCCGTGGGTACCCTGTGCACCCGGTACCCGGTCGTCGTGTCTGCGATGCACTCTGCTGTGATCCCGTGATACCTCCCCCGATTCTGCAGCATCATGTTTCTTTCTGTAGCTACTCTTGCTGTCTTTGTGATGCCTGTGGCTTCTCTGTTCGGAGTCACTGTCATCTCCCTGACGGCGCTTAGAAGGTGATCTGGGCAGACAGAACACTGGTCATCAGCGAAACAAAAGGAAAACAAATCATTCACATCAACTGGAACTTGTAAACACTAACCTTGAGTACGACTCAGAGCGAGAACGGGAACGTGGCCTCTCTCCTTCCGACTCTGATGTTGCAGGCGAGTCCTTCCTTCTTTTACTCTTTTGTCTGTGGTAGGACTTATCTTCTTTATCCTTTGCAGACTTCACAGGACTCTCTGACTTTCGGTGACTTCTACACATACATAAATCGAGTGATATAACATATCAATAAATATGGAAATAATAATTAACTGTTTTTGATTATGTAAAATTAATTTTGTGACACATACCGTGACTTTTCCTTTTCTGTCTTTCTTTTTTTGTCTGGTACAGGCTGCCTTGGTAGATGCGTAGAAGCTATAATCAACACAAGTATAAATTTTAAAAAAATAACCAATATAATTTGCATAAATTGGGTGTGTACCACAAATGTAACAGTTTGCCTACCTGCTAGTCTTGCCATAAGAGATGTCCGAGGAATGCTAGCCTCATGAAAACTGGGTATAGCAGTTTCAGCCCTTTCTCTTCTGAAAAAAGTAAAATTTTTAATATACAAATTTCAAAAAGATATATTTAAGAAATGATACTTTTGGAGGATATCTGCACTGAACCAAGGAAAGAAAACCACACATACTTGGAACGAGTTGGTGATGGAGTGGAATGTCGAGAGATCGTATCTGAATCATTCACAAGACGGGAAGTACCTGGATCAAAAGAATAATGCTATATTAAAATGTGAATTTTGGCATGGAATTTTAACTCGACAACACATCATCATCACAAACCATTTTTGCTCGATGGTTTCTTTTGCAAACGACTCAAAAAAGCTGCAGCCTTCCTTTTCCTTTCCAAGCGCGTTGTATCTGTAAGAGAGTAGTGATTAAAGAAAGGGTTCCACTTGAAAGTACAACAGAAAGCTTCATAAAGAAGTACCTGACACTTTGGGAGAATCCTCAGTAAGATCAATTACATCTGCCTCTGCTATTTCATTCAGGAATTCGTCATTGTTTAGCAATGTCACCGTTGACTTTACAACACCTTTTTGTGAACCTGACGAGGTGTCACTGACATCTCTAACCTTGCCACCATCCGGGTTTTTTCGTATTGCATGTTCATCATGGGCAGACTCAGTTCTTTTCAGTGCAGCATCCTTTACAGCAGGTGGTGAAGCAGCAGGCAATGGGGGCAGGCATAATGTTGGAATTGGCACTTGTGACAGTGTTTCGTTTGGTTTAGACATAGGCAGGGATTTTGGAGGTATTGGCGGTTGCATTGGTGAAGGCATAGGGAGTTGTATCGGGGCAGGTATGGGGAGTTGTGAGGGTATTGGTGGAGGTGTTGGAATAGGTATTGGTGCAGGCATTGGGAGCTGCATTGGTGCAGGTATTGGGAGCTGTGTTGGTACAGGTATTGGGAGCTGCGCTGGTGCAGTTATTGGGAGCTGTGTTGGTGCAGGTATTGGGAGCTGCATTGGCGCAGGTATTGGGAGATGCGGTGTTGTTGGCACAAAAGTTGGAAAGGTTTCAGATGCCTCAATCTGAAAAATATCTTCACTCTGCTTCTCTCTGGTCCTCCTAATTTTCTCTTGTTCTCTTAATTGCTTTTCTTTCTCTTTGAGTAACTGCTGAAGTCTCCTCATTTCTTCCTCTGGAGTTGATGGGGCAGGACCATCTGCAAGCTGGGGTTCGGAATCAACTGGTTTGACGTCAGGTGTTGGGTTCAACTGTTTTGACGATGTGTCATCGTCTCCATCCCCATCCCCATCTCCATCAGAGCTTTCTTCCTCTACAGGAAGGGCACTTTTGACCTCCTTCAGAATCTCTGCTTCTTTGGGTTTTTTAATAGAAAAACTGACTGGGGCTAGAAAACAAAACAAACAAAACGTTTAAAACAAAGTTGGAACAAGCAGCCATAATAGCAGTTCAACAGAATTTCATGTCTACAGGAAAACTACACTGAAAGTCGCATGTTAAATTCAACAATTGATCAAGTTACCTAGCTTGGGCTTTCCTCGCGAGTCACCTTTAGTGCCATCAGATTCATCTTCGTCTGATTCAGAGGAATCATCACTATATTCATAGCCCGGGAGGAGAATAGGACGTGGTTTCTTTTCAGGTGACTGCTTCTTTACAAGAGTGCTCTGACTGGATTTCTGAGTTTTCACATTATTACTGTCAGAAGCAGTTTGTGTGAAATTTATAGGAGACTCTAAGCCTTGATAAACACGTACTTTATGCTCATAGTAAGGATGGTATTTGTGACCACTATCCAGAAATGAAAAACGCTCATCACCTGAAACAGTGATGTATGAAATGGTAGAGTACAAGAAAGAAATAAGGACGAGAAATATCTTTCTACAAATAAATTACCTTTGCTCCGAACAACAGATTCAAAATCCCTTCCATTCTTAATTACATAGCTAGCCATTTTATCAATAATGACTTGAATATCTGAAGGTGGGGCAATAATAGATTGGTCTGTTCCAGGTGGATTATCTTCCCGACTGAAAGAAAAGTATGATATTATTCATTCTTCCAAATGAAAAACACAAAAAAAACAACAATAAAAACATTTTAGCTGTATTTGTGTACAATTAACATACCTCAATCCATCTATTGGAGATCCAGGAGCTGAAATCAGAAGCACAACAAACAAGATATTAAAAATTTCTCCAGTGCAATACAAGTGCTTGGCAGGCAACTTCCACATACCAGAGTTGTCATCAGTTAACTTTCCCTGTCTGTCCTTGATTTTATTGACTAGCATAGAGTAAGCGCAATCTGCAGACGGCTTGTAAGTGATACTGGGTATGCTGGGTGCCTGCAACAGAAGAAAATAGTAAACAGCCGCACCTCTCTACCATCTTAGCCCCAGTTCCATTACAATTAGTAAAGGATGCTTTCTGAAAATGCACCCCTGTAAATTTAGAGGATGGAAACCTCAGTTGTGACATGAAGTAAGAATGCGATAAGATGTTGATTGGTTTAGCTTGAAAACTACAGAGCGCATCCATAACATTCCAATTCAGGAAATTATTCACTTTATAAGCAATCTTATAGAGGTTCCCTATGAGTACAGTAAATCCCTTTAGGTAATGTGTCATAGACAAAATATAAAAAAAGGTTGTGAATTTACAACAAAATACATTATTGTACCAATCATTTTACAAGAATTAGGATACAACCAGGCAATAAATAAAATAAAACAAACGGTATATTTGAGGGAACTACCACCACAGTGGTTACAGCAAAATTTTCAATGATATATCTATTTAAATCATAAATCAAACCATTTAAGAAATCTCATGACAATCAAATGATTTAATTTATGAATTCAGAACATTTGTTTACCCCTAAGCATTTATCCACCAATTCTATAAGATCCAGCATATCTCCAATGTACTTGGTCTTTAAAGATGTCCTGAAATCAGAAACAAGCAATTGATTATCACACTGAATAAGTAAGTACACCAGAAGTGCATAAATGCAAAATAGAGACGGAGAGCAACATTTGAACAAGCTAGCAGAACTGAAGCAAGTTGTAAATAGCAGAAATCAGATGTCTGAAGTACAACATTAAAAGATTCCAAGTACTATTACATGAACATAAAACGTTGACATAGGACGTCAGAACAATGCTGTGATGCAGGCAACACATTAGCTGTTAGAGCAAAATGTATTACCATTCAGTCAGATGCATTGTTTTTGCTTATTTTTTAATCTGAAAGTACAAGGCACACACCACAGTATGTGTCAAGTCAACCATACTAACCACAACGACAAGATAAATGATGAAACATGCTGCAAGTGAATTCTCAGCAATTACTTTATGAAGTTCTTAGACCAATGAACGAGTTTTATAGTTGGATTAATTGGATATGAATGCAGATCAAGAACAAAGGAGAACACATTTTGGAAACAAGAATAAGAGTTACAACTAGCTTTCAGATTGGTAAAGGCTTCACAAACCACTGAACAAGTGCAATTTTTTCAAATTTTAAATGAGATTGGTTTATGAATTTTTGGAAACATGATAAATGTGATGAGTACAAGGATAAATAGAATATTCAGTGAAAAGGAAAAGGGAAGAGTAAGACCTCACAACTAACACTCACCTGTCACATAGTCCTCAAGATTTGGGTCTAAATGTTGCTAAATAGAAAGTTGATAGAAACTATACTACACATGATTACAGCCACTTGTGCTTGAACTTTGGGACCATCCTTCTTTTTATTAAGGTGAATATAAATGCCTACACACAGGCACAAGAGGGGATTTATTTGAAAATCAAGACAATTGTGATCCAAATTTCAAGTTCAAGAGTGATGCAGATGCCAAACGTGCTTGATGACTATCTGACTTTCTAAGTGGCTATGGAGCAGTATTCATTAAAGTGGCAATCATGACCTCAAACTAAAAATTGTAGATGGTTTTCCAATTTCGACAGTACAAATTTGAAGTGACAATAATCCCGTGCCATGGGATACAATTTTAGATACAAAACAGTTGAGACCCAGTTTTCAGCAGCTCAAGCACGTTTGGCTCATTTTAAAAAACTCTTTTGTTTTGGTTCAAACAATTTTTTTTTTTAACTATTAAATATTAACCTACCAATTCCACAGGTTTAGTAGCTGTGGCAAGGCTTGGATGAAGGTAATGCTCTGAGTTCTCCAAGTCTGTACAAAATTAAAGAAAGAGAATGTAAAATGAGCAATTC
Source organism: Megalurothrips usitatus (assembly GCA_026979955.1). Lineage (NCBI taxonomy): Eukaryota > Metazoa > Arthropoda > Insecta > Thysanoptera > Thripidae > Megalurothrips > Megalurothrips usitatus. The sequence goes on along the minus strand of CM049600.1, from coordinate 8,428,595 downwards.
AGTCAGTATACACAAAATTAACAGCATGGTACAAAACTGAGCAAAGTTTTAAATAAAGCACAAACCATTTTGCTCCTGCTGCTCTCTTTGTTGCTTTGTTTTATATCTACCAGTTTTAATAGCCATAAGTACATGGCGGTAATATGCGTGAAGAGGACAATCAAAGGACAAAAATGAAAACTGGGGGTTGTTTGCTTGTTTCATTTTGAGAATAATTTCCATTTGAGGACCCTGAGTACTTATAAATGCAGCAGTCTTTTCAATAATGGCATTGAGCTTAGTGCGGTCCGGCTGGGCAATGAGGAATCAAGACATGGTCAGAAATCAAGTATGGTGAGCACACATCACAACTATCGTAAAAGATTATTACTTACAAGCACCATGCCAACAGGTATATCAAGCTCCTGAGGAGGAATAAAAGGTTCATCTTCTTCATCTACAGTTTCAACACTTTCTTGATCATTAGGAGGAGGACCAGATGCATCTTGTTCTGTTTCATTATCATAGCTATAAGCTACCTGACCATAAGAATTCTGAGGATCTAAAGCTTGATGCAGCCTCTTCAATTCTTCTTCTGCAAATTAACAATGGATTAAAATAAATGAACACGCTTGAAAATACAACTGGGAAATACTCAAGAGATAATTTTCTTTTACAGACCCTGATACAAAGCCTCTTCGGCTTCATTGTGGTATAGAGCACGATAACGTTCTTCATCACATAGTTGTTCGACTTTTCGTTCTGCATCTGAGAGTGTAGCCCACAACGCATCTGAGGCACCTCCCCCTAGCGGCTCTAGAGGTCGCAAGTCGTAGACTGTGCCTCTAACATCATATCTGTGGAGATGTAAAAGAATGGCATTCAGAACGAATAATATGGGTTCGATCAATTTGGAAGTATCCTTTTAACCGTAAAAAAGTGATAAAGAACCGTATGTTATTTTACTCCAATTTGCCACGCCCAACTAAATCGAAAACCAAAACTCCATCAGAGAGGGCAAAGAGTTGGAGGTTACCTGTCTATTTTGAGGGTGTCATCTCCCATCCAAGGAATCAGATGCTTGCCCTGATCGATAAATAACGCTTTCTCATCATCGCGGAACAGCTTGCACGAGTACCCAAACACGAGTAACTCCTCAGTCTCTTCTTTTCTTTTAATTCCTGAAGAATCATAACGCAGAGGCCTAGCCGACGCCATGTTGGTTTTGATTAACAACAGCAGCAACAACAAACCCACACAAAGCCACAAAAGCGCACACAAGCAAGGCGGCGACGGGAATTTGGAACAGTCACGCACCCCATAGGTAAGACGGACTTCTGACAAATTCGGTAACTTGTAAAAAAATGTAGCTCTTTAGAAGGAATTTTGATTTTGACAAACACAGATGGCCATCGTGTCCTGTGTTCTGTAAGAGCAACGGTTACGCCTGTTGTTTTTTTCAAGGCCGAACCAGTCCAGCTCCAGCCTCTCTAGCTCACCAGCCGTGTTTCCGTGTTGCGTTGCGTGTTTTGGTTGTTAATGGGTTGAAGTGTTAAAGTGGTTGTTTTGGTGGAGTGGGAAGGTGCCATACTGGATGACATTCAAATCGTACAGATTGTTGAGCTCATATTCATTTTTGTTTCATTTTTAAGGAATTCGGGAGATTCAGTCAACATGGCACTTCGTTTACACCAGCTATTGCTGCAGCGAAAGTCACTGAACCTGGCCGTCATCAACCGTTTCAGTCACATTGGTTAGTGGTTCCTATCAGAAATTTTGAACTTAATTTCAATTGACAGCGATGACCGTGTCGTGCAATGAAACGCGTCAGTCTTCTGTGCTGCATGTGCGTCATGCCACTCTACTATGTTCTGACTGTTTGAATCCCTATGCACGTCAATAACTTTTAGTTGTGTCCATCCCTTGTCACCTACTTACACTTTCGTTTTCTGGTTTTCAGGGTCAAAAGATCAGGAGAGGGTCCAGATTCTCAAGAAACGTACTCAGGACATACATCTTTCTTCCTCTGCTTTCTATCCAGAGGCTAAAAACATTCCACTACCAACTAATGTTGAAGATATCAATGCCATTGAAACGGGACGTTTTTCTCCTCAAAGGGCCCGTGATATAACAGGCGATGTGATTTGTACACAGAACTCTCCAAGCAAACCAGTTTCGAATCAAGATCTGTCTGCTGACAGTTTTCTTCAGAGCTATGACTGCACAGGCACAGTCAGCCTGAATTCTGCTATGCAAACCAACGTGCCCAATCCATACACGTCCGAAGGGAAAGCATCCCACCTGAACATGCCAGGGGGAGAGTGGGGGCGTTCTGACAAGTATGTTGCTCAAGATCTTCAAAACTCGCACTATACCAACATCAAAGAAAATGATATGGGAACAACCACCACTCTCCATGCGAAAAAAGGTACCTATTCAAACTTGCAGCTACTGCAAGTTTTAGGGCCCAAATTTCACTCTCGTCACTTTAGTTCAAATGTTGAAACTCCTCAAAATAGTGAAGCAAACCCTAAAAAATTGGATAAAGTAGCTGAACTCAAGAAAGCCATTAAAGATTATGGTGCCACAGTCATTGTATTCCATGTGGGAATTTCACTGATTTCACTTGGTGGCTTCTATCTGGCGGTTACAAGGTTTGTATTATTGTATTATTCTCAAATCTCCAAGGTAAAAATAAGCATATATAAGACCTGTATCCACTCAGATGAATTTGATTTGTTTAATTTGATGAGGAATGGGAAATTCTCACTAAGAAAATGATTTTTCATCAATTGTGTTTACCCTCATGTCACCGAGCATCTTATTTGGATTAGATGAATCTGATTATGAAATTAATGTGGGTTTATTCTGTTTCAGTGGAATCGACATGACTGGCATCTTCTCTTTTAAGGATGTGTCATCAGAGGTAGCGGGAGAGGTCGGTGCATTTGTTGTTGCATATGCTATCCACAAAATGTTTGCCCCAGTTCGTATTAGTATTACTCTATTCAGCACTCCATTTATTGTTCGCTACCTTAGGAAAATTGGTGTTTTGGCTAAGCCCTAGCACCATGCGGGATCTAGGTTCACCTATAAAACTCTTTTACTGCTCATTTTTTTGTTACTTCTGCTTTTAATGTTAAACAAAGAATTGGATTGATAGAGCCATAGCAGCTCATTTATGCGGCCATACTCAGTTCTGATGGACATGTCGCCTTAGATGGATTTTGGACCGTTCCGTACCAACTATTGGCTGTGTAGTTTGTGATACAGTGTTAAATCACAACTCAAAAGTATTTGTGTGATGAGAATGCTTTTGTGCATTTACTGGATTAACTGCTGGTGCAATTTTAAGACATTTTTAAGGGCTTTATGCCATGCTAGGGTGATCAGGTATTGTTATATATGTACACAGGATTTTCAATAAAAACATGTTTATTTCCAGTGCTTGCAAAGTAATTAATTCAATCTTTACCATGAATGCTACATAGAGGTTCTGAAATTCTCATGGGAATACAGGTAACTAACAACAGCTACTTTGAGTGCCTTGCAGCACAAACATTTGAATCTGTAATGGTTCATGATCATGTAAAGGACGACCTGGCTAAACATCTGAATCAAACTAGGACATGTTGCGAGCCGAATTGCTGTAGGTATGAACACACTGGAAACCCTTGGTATCTACAGTAGTATAGATATAAATTAAAGAAATATTTTATGAAGATAGGAAAATGCCGCTTACAACCTATTAATTATTTCAACAATACTTCAGCATAGTTCATCTCAAATCAAAAAACAATTGTGACAACCCCTTTGCACACCATCAATGCTTTGCACACCACACAATTTGCATTGATAATCTACATAAAACAATCTCCCACATAAAAATATATCAAGAAACAGAGTTAGTGATTGTACATTTAAGAGCGATAATTACTACATCCTCAATTTAAAAATAGAATACACATTATGTACATATAGCAGTTCTGTGTTCAACTGTTAAGGATGATAAAAATTATAGTGACACTCTTACAAAAACAATCACCTGCAAAATTCCTTCAGATTTCTTCCGCTTATCTTCCAATTCCTATCAAACACAAAGAAATTGAATTTGAGATACCTCGACACAATCCTTTGGTCAATTTTGGTACAAATGGGATTCTGCAGTTTTCACAAAACCTCCATCTTCCACTATTAACATTCATACAAATTGTTGACTTGCCTAAGATCTTGCCACTATACCACACATTGCCAGTGGTATACTGGTATGTGATTCATTGCTTCCCTCCCAATATTTTTGATGATTTGGAAACAACAGTTGCATTCCTTGGACGGAGAGGACAGAAAGGAACTGGGTAGTATCCCCATTTAGCTGTTTCAAATGTCGTCCTTTAACTACTACTCTACACATAACAGCGATCCAAAGTATTACACCTCCACACCATGTACAGCTCATTCATTGATTGCTAAATCCAAGACTTAGAGAGAATATTCAACTGCAATGATAACATTTCCGATGACTCTAAATTAGAAATTTGCAATACATTTCAACTGGAAGAGCAAAAGGGTGTATGCTGCTTGCTAATAAAGAATAAACATGTACATGAAGTGCGCAGGATAACGTTTCAATAGAAGCTGCTACCACAACAAAAGTCAAGAGAGGGAATAACTGGTGTTTTTAAAATACGACTTTAGGAATTTAGAGACATTGAAACACACTTCAAGATTTTAAGCAAATAGACTTGAAAGACGCAAGTATATATAAAAAAAAAAAAAAAACACTCCAGCAACATTCACGGTCATAATATACAAACAGGTTGCGTGAATACTAATATTGCTTTCATAAATTATGATTTAGGTTGATGTGATGAAATATACATTAAACTAAGAAGACTTGAAATTCTCATATCAATTTAGTCACAATTAGAAAACATGATAATGAGCTCCACACTATCACATACAAATCCATTCACACACACATTCATCCACAAGTGAATCACAAAATCAACAGTCCCATCCAAAGAAAAGAACTCGCTTTCCACCATTAATATATTTACACATATATAACCTTGCTGCACTGCAGCATTCCATACTTAAAAAAGATAAGCCAGAGAGCCCTACTGAGATCTTGCATGGGACAATCCCCATATGTGCACAAAAAGAAAAATAAAACCTGAAGACTTTTTAAAAACACCATTGTAGTTTGATTTTTACATGATAAACTAAAAATATCCAATAATGATATCAAGTACATTACATAACTTGAATCTAAACCAATGCCAGTACAGACAGATTTCACTTCCAAAAGAGTAATGGAGATTGGCCAAGTTCAGCAAAGTGCCCATTTAAATATATGAATCAACTCTTCCGTACATTATACGGCAGATCAACAAAGTACACTGCACTGCACAATATCACTGTGCAGATGCACGTAATTAAATAAGAAGTAACATCAGGAGTCTGGAGCCCTTCAAGGACTGCCAAAAGCCTCAAGTAGAAAGCATTGCACAAACTAGCCTTTTTCACACTGACAGGGGCCCTCACTTCAAACAAAATCCTGTCAGTGTGCCATGATCTCTGCACATATAACAATATTTACAGAAAATACAGAGATGAAACAAATCAATGTTACTTGCTGTAGACATTACTGCAAGAAGTAAACGAAAAGAGCACCTCCTGTTGTATTACCTACCTAAGAAATCTTTCCATTAAGTCACTAATCCAAACAAGATTGGATCAGCATAATTTGTACTATAGACCAACTACAGAAGCCACATCATGCCTAGACAATGATGTAACAAAAAACAACAACAAACATTAAAGCTTCAGTTATTGGGGAAGAGGGGTTGACATTGACTCAAAATTAATGAATTGTGTTAAGTGGTCCCCACAAACAGAGACTGTAATTTTAGCCTTGCTGCTTTATTCGCCTCTAAAGATAAGACATAAGCCACCAGAGCATTGAAAGATCTTGTTGTTTTCTAGAATCAATCAAGCAAACCTAGTAAACAATGGCACAAATTGAATGTAGTACATATTTAAACGTCTGTCCACATAAGAAAAGTTCACAACATTAACACCTTCTTGGAACTGTGATCTTAATTTCTCAAAGAGTAGTAACAGGTTCAACATGTTTTAAAAAAGAAAAACCATTGCAATAAAACAGCACAGCTATATAGGAATTCAGAGACTCTAGAGAATCGTGAACAACTTGCCTTAATTGACAATTATTTTTAGAAAAATGAAAATTTGAAATGCCTTTAAAACATGTAGTAAAAGAGCGGAAGTTTAGAGTCCTTTGTCCAGCAGATAAATGTGCTAAATTTGTTGGTATTCCCTAAATATTCCAATTTCAATTGAAACAAAAGGGGCATCAGATGAAACACGTGCAAACAATACTAGTTATCACATAAATTAACTTCTAAATAAATGCTCTCCATATTGTCATGATTTCTGTAAATTATATGAAAACCAACAAAATAAAGATGGATAGCCAAACAAAATAAACACTGTACTTAGTATGGCAAGACAAATGCAATGTATGAAAAAGCAAGGGGATGAAAAAAATCAATAACATATCAGATAGTTAAATAAAAATGAGGGAATTTGTGAGGGAGGGTTGATACTCTAAAACTTTATACAAAAGAAACAAATGTTAATGGCTTTTCCTTGAATATTATAAAATAGCTATTTACACATTGAAAAACTTGATTAACAAATAACTACATGAAATGAGTTGCGTAAAGCAATATACACACAAGAAACAACAACTGCCTTCCACACATGGAAGAATTACATACTAATGCACCTCAGAGTCACATAGCTGAACAGTTAAGGAAGTATTGCATCCACTCTCTTGAGTTTTTTTATCAGTCTCTTCGCCATCAGTGGTGACACATTTCTTGGGAGTATGTTCATCATTATCTATATCCTGATCTTCGAAGCTATCATCAGTTGAATCATGTGAATCACTCCCAGACTCACTGCTAGAATCACTCATATTTGACCTCTCCACATATACCTCAGCACCCGGGAATATGTATCGGCTTGGAGCAACAAAATGGAAGCAATTTGTGGGAAGACGGAAAGCTAGGCTATCTTTCGCTTTGTTCCATGAAGTACTCGTGGAATCACTTGTAGATTCTGCATTTGCATATCTTTCCTTGTCAACACTGCTATCAACACTGTTACAGCTATCCCCAATACCTGAGTCTCTGGTAGAATCAAGTGACATATGTCTTTCTTTGGCTGAACCTGGGATGCTTGAAACTGCAGTTCCACTGTTGGCTACACATGCAGCTATTCTTGACTCCAGTTCTGCATCAGCTTCTTTAATATCTGAAGACGAACCTGCTTCAATATCGCTGTCTGGTCTCGAATCTACTGACATGTGTCTTAACTTGACCTCCCCATCAAAATCATTTTTCTCGATTTCCATAGCATGGTCATCAAGAGCACTGAGAACTTCTTCGTTTGACAGCTCTACAACAGGATTGACTCCAGCTTCAGGAATAACTTCTTTCAAGACTCTGTTGACATCCTCATCAGAGGACAGGTTGACTCCAATGTCAGATTCTAAGGCCTTTACAGATTTATCCACTTCAGTTTTAAGGTCTGCTGGCAGATCCTCCCCATTCTTTTCCACAAATGCAGGTAGAAGATGCCCTGCCTCTGATAGAACTGGTTCAGTGCAAAGATCGGACCATCCATCTCCCAAAAGATGACATAAATGATTGATGATAACATCACCGTCTCCCAACAGCTCAATATCAAACCTCAAATGGGGCAAAGGTTCACGGTTGATAAGAATCTGTGGCACATGAGCAGGGATGGAGTTCGGAATCAGCGCAACAGGGCGAACTTTTAATGAGGAGCCTATGACAATCAGTAAGTCAGATTTATCTTTATCAGCAGCCATTGCATCGTGAAAAGCTTCAGGTAGACCCTCTCCAAAGAAGACAATGTCTGGTTTCATGATACCCTTATTAAATAGTAAGCTATAATCTGTGGTGCCTCCTTGAGCAGAACATGATTCTGATAACCCAGAGTGGAAGCATTTGGAACACAAAGGTATCTTCTGTTGCATGATGTCTTCACGAATTTCTTCTGCACTGACTTTGTGCTTACATCGGGTGCACGAAGCATTTGAAAAGGATCCATGACATTCTATGACATTTTTGATACCAGACACATGCTCCAGAGTATCAATGTTCTGCGAATAATTCCGCAACAACTTCCCGTGGTCTTCAATTTTCTTAATAAATCTGTGGCATAACGAAGGTTTGAACTGCCCAGGATATATTTCTCGTGCGAACTTGAAGAAAGGCCTGGGGTCTTGACTGAAGTAATTTATATCAAACATTGCTTGAGGGTCTGGAAGGTCTGGAAAGTCAACTGCTAATCTTGAATATATACCATCTCTACTCCGGAAATCAGGAATGCCACACGAGACAGAGACTCCAGCTCCAGTCAAAACTATAATTCGGGAACAACTCCTGATGAGACCGACGACATCTTCTAAGGTATTGATATTGCGTAGCTTTGGTCTTCTTGGTGGGACACTCATCATGTTGACAATAATTTTCCACAGCGTCATATCATCCATGTCAGCGGGAATGTCCCCGGCGGCTCCCAAATGATTGAGTATTTCTCTCGGTTTCACTCCCGTCATGATCTGCCGCTGGACCCAACTCATGGGTCCGACGACGGGCTTCCAGCCCTGACCGCTTATGTCCGACAAGCCGCTGAGCGAAAGACTGCTTACGGTGGAGGAAACTTCATCCCTGTCATCTTCAGCGTCCTGTTCCAAGTCGTCCGCCTCCTGTTGGACGTCCTCGGGCTCGGCGCCAGCAGAAGCCGCGGACACGATGCCGATGCCACACACCGAGATGTCAAATGTTGAAGGCTGTGGCCCGTCAGGCTCGCTAGGCCTGGGCCTGCCAGGAGAAAGACTAGACCTAGGCCTGAACCGTGGGTCCCCGCCGTCTAAAACTCCTTCGTGAGGGCCCATCCCGGGATCAAACCCATCTTGACTGGGCTTACCCGATGCAGGGACACTCCCGATGCTTATTTCGACGCTTGAATCCGATAATAGATCCGTATGATCGAGTTTTAGACGTTTTGCTGGAGACGAATTCACTTGCCTATCTGTATCCGACGCCATTTCGGAACACTTTTTCCAACCCATACCAACACACGCCCAATGAAAGTCTCGGGCCGGCAGCCCGAGCAGGCAACCGCCGCGGCGGCCGGGCGCGCAAACAATTATAGTCGAAAGTAAGGATCGCTCGGAAGCGACTGTAACTATGTTTCGGTTTGCTCCGTGTACAAAATAATTGAGGAGAGTGCAGCAACGCGTACGTGGTGATGCGAAAATGGAGAAGAAGTCCTGAAGAAAGGGTCGGAAACTGGTGACATCTTCGCGTTGTTGGCAGCGGACCTGGTGACACTCCCGGGTTCTGCGCATGCGCGGTCAACATTTCCACGCCGTGCCTCCCACTTCCTTTACGCGGCCGCCCACAAACGCGGCTTGAGGGCCGCCATTCCGAAACTCGGCTGTTGCACGGTGGAGGTTCCGGCCGCCCGGGTCCACGGCAACCCTTCAAGCTGCTGCAACAGCACCGAGTACAATATGCCAATTTCTAAAAAGATGAGCTGGCTGGCATAGGTGATCGGGTTTGAGATTTACCCCACCGCGAAAGCCAATCGATGAAAAACAACATTTCGAAAACGGAAGAGGAAAGGGAGTCCTTAATTTTTCTCTAGCACCAGGCTGTGCACCCTCGCGGGGACTTCGACGTCAATTCTGTTTTTGATGGAAACGGTTTTCTGCCAGGTTTACTGCGTGAGCTCGTTAGGCCTGATTAATCAAGCCTCGTGGAATCAGTCATTTTCATTCCCCCCGCACTCGAGTCTTGTATTCGCGTGTGGCCTGACAGGGGGGAAGGTTGCCCTACTGTATGTCGGTGTGCGTGTCTATGTGTGGGTGTGTGTTTACGTGCGTGTGTGAGCGCGAGACTTTGCCCTTTCCCTCCCCCCCCCTCATCACGAACGCCCCACGCCTACTTACGCCCCTCGCCCCCGCCTGCCCCCGCCCCTGCTCCGGCCCTTCCCCCGCCCGTGTCCGCCGCCACAGCGCGGCTAGCGGCGTAGCGGCTTCGGTTGGTGGCTCCGCCCCGCCGACAGCAGACGAGTCCGGGTCGCCTTCATTCAGTCCTAACCACTACTGCTTGTTGGCGCCAGGGCGCCAGGGCGGGTGGACCCGGTGCGTGCGTGTGTGTGTGTGTGGGCTTGGCTTCGACCATTGTCGTCTGCTGAGCTGCTGGGGGTATTGGCAAGTCATCGGTTCACTGCCATTAAGTGTAGCACTTGCTGTGCTTCAGCCGACTCGACCCGAAACGATTGGACTCGAAGAAGGGCATCATCATGGATGTCGCTGGGACGCCGCTTCGATTCCGGAACCCCTTCCCGGAAAGACCATGGGTCGCCCGGAGCGGGGCGCCTATGGCTGCTCCTGCCTCCAATAAGGGATTGAAGGGAGTGATTGCAGGTTAGTTTTTAGAGTATTTTCTGGTGGAGTTGTCATCCCAGTTTGTGGTACAGAATGATGAGCAAAGAGGGTCCAATTTTCAAGCTTGTGCTGTTGGTGAACGAAGCAGTGAACTATGATTCTTAGGGAGGGTACGTGATCTTCGCAAGAAACATATAGATTCTTTTTTCTGATGTAAAGTATAGTCAGAGTTTTCACATGGCATGGTTATTGATTTTATTTAAAGTTGTTGAATTCAAGATCAATTACTTTGGCATTTATTACTTTTGAAGACAATTCATTTTCAAGTATTATGAAGTTAAGCATAACTAGGCTTTTAATTCATATTCTTTTATACTTCATCTCTAAACTAATAGGATGCATCCCTGGTCTTCAACTCTAAGCTCATACGGGGACACTGCAATTATTTTTCAGTTTTGCACCTCTACGACTTGAAAAGAGCCTTGAATTTAATCCTCCCACTTGTTTGCACTCGTACTTCCTGGAAGGACCTATGTCGGTCACATTTTTACTGTCTCTTCAACCTGACTGGACGGTAAAAAAAAAAAAAAACCCTCGTGAGAGAACCCATTTAAATCTTGTGTCACTCAGTGCTGGTGCCCTAGGGGAGGAATGAAGCAGTGTGGCCGGGTTTTAAAAGGGGTTGGCAGTGTGGGCCCTCCCTGCCCGACCTCAGCCGTCCCGTTCCGTTCCCAGGAGAGAAACGCTCTCGGTTCGCGGTCCACCCGCTGCCTTATTGCGGAGGTCGCGTTCGCTCCTTTCGTGGGCGGGGCCCAGAGGTGTGTGTCCTTCGCCGGCTGGTGGTGCGGCCGGCTGGCAACTCCCCGGCACGGCGCGGCGCGGCACGGGACGGTTGCCGGCATTGATGGGGTATCGACGGCACGGCCGCTGCGCGGCTGCCGGGCCGAGCCGGGCTCTAGGCCGGCTCCGCTCTGTTCTGTTCTGCTCTGCCCTGCCCCGCCGACTCAGGGTCGCGGTGAAGTCAAGGAAGTCTTCTAGGCCCCCACTCCCCCTCCCGCCCCGCCCCGTCCCGTGGCGATGCGATGCCATCGCGGACGGTGTGTGTGTGTGTGTGTGGTGGATGCGCGTCGGTTACGTCGTTTGGCCATAAAGACGCGGTGTGACGTTTGTGGACGCGGGGCTCGGAACTCGTCGGGCCGGACTGCGGGCGCGGCTCAGCGCTCAGCTGGTCGTGTAGTAGCGGCGTCGGTGGCAGTGGTAGCGCGGCGCGAACTTTGTACAGTGCGGCCGGCGTGGCAGGGCCACACACGGCAGCACACGGCCACACACATACGGCCACACACATACGGCCACACACATACGGCCACACACATACGGCCACACAAACGGCCACACAAGCGGCCACACACACGGCCCCGTCGCGTCGCGTCGCGTCTTCTCCACTGACACGCTGCGGCGACAGCAAACAGAAGCGAAGCGCGACAAGTAGATGTTTCAGTGTACCCGACCCCTAAAATGTGGTGGACTGTCGATCCGGCAGGCGACTAGTGTAGCGGGCCGGGCCCGGCCCGGCCCGGGGAGGGGGAGGGGGGAGGGAATTACCTCACACGGGATGGGGCGCGGCGGCCGCGGCCGCAGCCACCGGACTGGACCGGGCGGGCGGGGACCTTGAAGTGCCTTCTTGAAGCTGAAGGCTGAAGGGTTCATCTGGCGTTCAGTTCGGGTCGGAGGCCCCGCGCCCCGGGCCACCGCCCCGGGCCACCGCCCCGGGCCACCGCCAGGGGCTACCGAAGGCTGCCTGCCCGGACCCCGCCCCCGCCCCCGCCCGGCCCCTCCACCGCGCGGCGCCGCGTGTTGTGGTGACGTAACGGTCGGGCGAACAGGTTGTGCTAACGAAAGGGCGAGGAGGAGAAAGTGGCTATAGAACACAAAACACACACAGAGAGAGAGAGAGAGAGAGAGAGAGAGAGAGAGAGAGAGAGAGAGAGAGAGAGAGAGAGAGAGAGAGAGAGAGAGAGAGGGGTGGGTGTAAACCGCGGACCACCGGCTTCTGCCATGCTGGTGTTTGGATCAGGCTGAGCGCTGAGTACGAATTAATTTTTCTGTTATCGATATTTCACTAGAGAAACGTTTTCCTAGATGTGACATCTCGTGTGCCGCAGGGCTGTCAGCATGTGTCAAAATCCCCACTATACGAGCCCCTCTCCCGAAAATCCGTCGCCGGAGGCCTCGGTCCTCCGTGCCGCCGTGGTGGAAGCTTTCCGCGGGCGGGTCGGTAAGGGATTACGGAAGATCCCTCCGAGATGCCTCCGAGAACGGAAAGACACGGGATTGGAAGCTGCGGGGAGGGGAGGGGAAGGGGCTGGGGGAGATGGTCGTCAAGGCCGTGGGGAGTGTAGGCGGGCAAGCAGGTCATGTGCGGGAGCAGGGGGCGTGCCGGGCGCGGCGGGGCGTGTGAGGGAAGGGTCCAATACCCCCTCTGGTCGCGACTTCCGCCCCCCGCCCGCATCCGCGCCGCGACTCCTGTCCTGTCTTTATCTGGGCGATTGAGTTGGGGCCGTTAGATGAGTAGTGGCTGGGCCGCGAGGTACCGGCCCGCGGCCGCCGCGGCGGGCCGGGCGGAGATGAGAGATGGCCTGATGTGCCTGATGGCCCCGCCGCCGCTGCCGCTTCGCTTATCACGTATCACCACGCCCGGCCGGCACCGCCGCGCCGCGGCCGGCACGCCCCTGTCACGCCCCGCGACGAAGGCACGGCGGCGGGCCGCGGGTGGCCGCGGGTGAGCACGGAGACAAGTGTCGGGCCCGCGCCGGCCGGTGGCACCGGCAGGGACCGTGCCTGGTTACGCACAGCACAGCTTGGCTTACTGCTGCTAAGGGAGCCACCGCGGGGAGCCTGTCCCGGCCCGGGCCTTGCCCCCGGCACCTCCGGCGCGGCGCGGCGCTTCGCGGCCATGTCTAGGTCTGGCGTCCAGCGTGAAGGTGTGTGGCGCCGGCCGCCGCGCTGCGGTGCGGACTACACCGCAAGCCAGGCCAGGCCAGACCGGTCGGGGCGGACGGACTAATTTGATGCGGCCTTGAACCTCCCCCCGGGTGTCAGGCTTTGTCCCTACTGCTTGTCGCCACCGTCGCGCGGCGATCGCGGATAGGAGCGGAGGAGGAGGAGGAGGAGGAAGAGGAGGCGCGCCGCGCCGTCGCCAGGAGCGGCCCTCAATTTATGCGTTCAAAGCTCCCTGCCGCTACAGTGCCCTACTGCCACCACCACCGCCGCCGCAGCACTCAGAACCAGCGATTTTGCGGGGAAGGGGGAGAGGGGGGGGGGAATTCCCTTGACACCGTACGTGCGATGTCTGCCGTTTGCTTGGCGCGGCTTTCTATCATTATAATATTTTTTTTATCGTAGTAAGTGCCCGTGCACGTTTACATAACGTGTGGCGTGTTCAAAAAGGCCGCAGCTTCTGTGGGGTCTGAAAGGGTTGGGGAGGGGGGTAGGCTAGGCCGCCCCCCTCGGACCTCCTCGGGCGCTGCGTTACCCACATGTGGGGCGGAGTGATACGCCGGGAGACCGTGACTTATCGCTCTCTTATGCAATAGGGTGTGTCACGTGACGTTTTAACAAATTTATCTCCCCTGTTTGTTTGCCCCCCCCCCCCCCTCTCGATTGTTCATATTGATAGGGAAGGCAAAAGCCATCCGACAATTGATAAAGCTGTTGGGGTGGGGGAGGGGCGGTGGGCAACGTATGATACTACCTGTATCAAACCTTGAATTAAGTTTTTCTTCAAAAATTTTCTGACGTGTCTGATTTATTTTCATCACAACTTTCAGGTGGAATCACAGGTGCCCTGGAGATCACTATTACATATCCTACTGAATATGTTAAAACACAGCTCCAACTTGATGAGAAAGGGAAAGGTCCTGCTGGCCCTGCTGGTGCCGCTGGTGCTGCTACTCAAAAACAATATACTGGCATTGTTGACTGTGTGAAAAAGACAGTCCAATCCAAGGGTGTACTTGGATTATACAGAGGTCTTAGTGTTTTAATCTATGGTTCTATTCCCAAGTCAGCTGTTCGGTATGTTATATTAAATTTACCGTTTCTATTTTTCATTAACATTCTGTGATTATTGGATGTACTTTCATTTGTTTCAGATTTGGAGCATTTGAATCATTCAAAGGAAAAATGATGGATGAGCGAGGAAACCTGTCCGCATCGAATCGTCTCCTCTGTGGTTTAGGTGCTGGAGTTTGTGAAGCCATATTTGCAGTAACACCAATGGAGACAGTGAAAGTCAAATTTATTAATGATCAGAGGTCGGCAAATCCCCGTTTCAGAGGTTTCTACCATGGTGTTAGCACCATCATTAAAGAACAAGGTTTGTCAGAATTTAATCAAAGCGTATTCCCTAATCTGAACACTTGTATTTATAGTGAACATTCACCTGATTTATTGTATTAGGTATTGGCGGCGTTTACAAAGGTGTCACTGCCACTATTATGAAGCAGGGCAGCAACCAGGCCATTCGGTTCTATGTTGTGGAGACTTTAAAAGACGCGTATCGTGGAGGGGATAATAGTGTGGTTGTGCCAAAGCTAGTCACTGGACTGTTTGGTGGTATTGCGGGCACAGCATCTGTTTTTGGAAACACACCAATTGATGTTGTTAAAACCAGGATGCAGGTAAGATGTTTTTTTAGTTAGAACATATGCATAGTATTTTCGATAATAACTCGAATCAATGTTAATACTGTGTCTACATTGTCACAGGGTCTGGAAGCACATAAATACAAAAACACAATGGATTGTGCTGTTCAAATTTGGAAAAATGAAGGACTGAAAGGGTGAGTTCCATTTTTGAAAGGGTCAACTTAAGTTACATATGGACAGAGACAAAACTACTAACATTCCCTCCCCCTCCCACCCCTTAGATTCTACAAGGGCACACTGCCACGTTTGAGCCGTGTGACTCTGGATGTTGCTATCACATTCATGATATACGACACCTTCATGGAATACTTCAACAAGGTTTGGCCTTGAATCAAGATAACAGTGACTTCGTTAACAGGCAGTAGAGTGCTTTGCTTTCTGTGATAGCGTTGCCAGTAGAAGAAAGCGTTTACCAAAAGCACTGTGTTTTCAAGAAATGTTAGCAGATTTGTGTGTAAGTTGTGAATTTATGTTGCTGGTTTGATAGGAAAGTTTTTGTCTGATCAATTTTTGGTGTGGGTTGTTCTCATAATACTTTCAAACTTTCCTTTTCAATGCATTCCATTACATTGTGGTTTTTCCTACAGAATTTTTAGATTGTTGTATTTTTTATTCTATTGAGTCACCAAATTGTGGTGTAATCATACAAAGAACATTGTTAATGTTTTAAAGATGATGAACTTGTGACCAATGTTTTTTGTTGTTGTTGCTAAATCATTCCACTCTTTCCTGTCATTATGACTCGAGTAATCGATGGATTGTTATTAAGGTAATCAAAATGAGACTGAAACTGAAAGATCAGTTGCATATCCAGTACTCAATTTTGTAACAAGTATCACATCTGTCAAATCTCTTATTTTTGCTAAGGGTTTTAAAATTTGATCTTTGTGTTCTTAATGTGCGTATATTTTTTATGCACTGTTGCATGAACTGAGCTGTGTATTGCTGGAGGAAATGTTCAGTGTAAATGGAATGGAAAGCTTTAGCAATGAGTATTATTGACAGTTTATATTGAGTGATTTGTAGTTGTTTTCTAAGCAATAATGGCTCCACCAATTCTTATTTTTGGCATTGCTTTAAATTAAGCAAGTTCTATTTTGAATAGAGTATGTCAAAAGTGTTTTGCAGAACTGCCCATAAATTGCACTGTGCTTGGTCAGCTTCTCCAGTTGATCAAATTTGTTATTCTTACCAATATATATATTTTATACATTGAGAAGCCTTTTAGCTTAGGTGAATTTATGTGATATGTTTTTAACCAAGCATTCCAGAATTGTCCTTCAATGGTTGTCCACGCTGTGAATGTGTACAGAAGTTACAATAGGGTATATCGAAAATTGACTAGTCGTCTGGTTTTACCATGGTTTATCTAGATGTTGTTTTGCTCATTGTGGTCCTATAGCATTAGGTTTGCAGAAATTTTGACATAATTTGAAGTTTTGCACTTCTTTACCTAAAATGTTTTTAAAGAAGAATGGTGTGCAGCTTTTCTGTTGTTGTTTTTCATAAAAAGTCTCTTTTACTATTATTTAATTTGATTTTCCTCCTGAAAATGAGGAGTGCTGTTGTTAAAACCTATGAACTTGTTTGTTGTAATCTTACCAATGTAATCATGTAGTCAGTTCATTGATGCATTTAAATCACCGTAATGAATTTGTAATTAACTGTTGAGGTATTTGTTGAAATTAAAAGCTTTTGCAAAAAAATTGTCATTAATTACCAATGAAAACTTTATTACACCTTACAGAAAAACAGAGTAGACACAGGTGATGAAACATAGTAGAAACAGCATTGGATACATGGGAGAAACGAAAATTAATGTAAGAGGGCTCTCAGGCTCTTGCAATACAGGCTAAACAAAACAAAGGATTACAAAATAAACTTGAACAAGAAAACAAGACAGATGGTAAATACGTATGAAAGCAGTGCACAAAAGGTGAGGAAGTAATCACAAGTGTAATCCAGCATAAATTACACTACACAAACACCATAGTAACAAAATATGTACATATTAGACTGACACAACACAGCATTTTGTGCAATAAATGGGCACAATCATCAGCCTTTTTTTAATGGCAAAGCAGGTTAGAAGAGGCTGGTTCCAAAAGCCATCATGATGAGAATGGATGTGAAAACCATGCAGACCCAAAAAGCTTAACGTCTCATGAAATTAATTAATGTACGTAAGCACGAGATGAAACACACAAGAAAAACAAATATGGTAATATAAAAAATGTTAACAAAACATAGTCACTTCGGGACTTTACAATATACCCTAACTACACAAGAAAAGTGTAGCACATTAAACTTTCTCTTATGCAACGCAAATGAAAACCACCCCAAATCTTTTGCTTTTGATGAATGGTCAAAACAAATCTTACCAATTTGGTTTCCTCTAAAGAAGACCCAGAGTCTGGTTTGTCATGTACATGTCATAGTGACTTCAAATCAAAGAGAAGAAAAAATATCAAGAGGGTTTCACTGTCAATTAAAAACCAGTCATTTAATCAGTATGTTTATGTTCACCCTCAAGACACATGCTAAGACATCCAGCAAGAAATAAATAGAAGGGTAGAAACCTCTGCAGTCTATCAAACTTATGTAACACGCAAGAAAAAATCCCATAAGTTGTTCAAGGCATTACCTATCAACACATAAATTTATGGCAGTGGAGGGGAAATTGTATTTAATAGGACACAACATATACCTTGGTCAATTTGCTCTAAACAGTGTAGAGAATAAAGAAGTTTCCACCCTATTCAGAAAACAAAGGATATGAGAGATTCAATATCATTATATAAATGAGCACCAGCTCGGTTACTGAAACCATAGCTAAATTTGACCACACCTTTTCTAATACTTTCAGTGACTGCTGGTAAGTCTACTATTAAAAGACAAAAATTAAATGAAGAAGCAAACAGAAAGAAGTATATAACCAATTGGTGCTGTACAGAAAAATTGCAATTACTCACACTAATAACCAATACATCAAACACAAAGCAGCTATAATAATAATAATGAACGGTCTGACCGTAGCTGAGAATAGGTCCAGTAAGTATGCGAGTGTATGGGTATCTATCAATCCATCGTAAGAATACCTTTGTACTTTAAAATCCACGCCTGTACAGATTCTTCTTAACAATTCAAAACAATTCAACTAACATACTGACCATGGAGTCAAAATTTAATTAAATGGCACAAAATTTAGATGAAAAAATAATGAATGAAGGGAATTTCATTTTCAAAATAACCAGGCATAAATATCTTTAATACTACATAGCTGAAGAAATCATATTAGAAAAAAAATAAATGTAGGGGTTAAAATCATGGTATTAAAAAATAGGTAGTATGATTTACATACACAAGAAAGTGATGCACTTGGGTTGAAAAGGCACTCTGTGACAGAGAACAAGTAAAATTCAAAAGATCCAGACACAGTTAAAAGTGCTACCTAAAGATGGTTTTCCCACAAAGAATGTTCCAACTTCTACACAAAGTTTTTGAATAAATAAAATACGATGTTGTAGCAATAAAATTGAAAGTAACCATATAACTTAATGATAAGGAAGCATAAAATAATTCCAGAGCGTACCAAGCTGTCACTTTTGGCCCACATTTGTGAAAAAGTTAGTATCAAACAATGGTACCATTGCTTTGTTTGGCAATACCATAGCCTTCACGGGAGCCGACACATCGGTTTCTTGGCACTCAACAAAAATGAACTGACAGACAAAAACTTATTTTGTACCGTATTTGAAAGGAACTGAGGAGTAGACACGAAACATCGCTCACCTCAGCTAAAGCGGCACCTACCTCAAAAATATTACGCCAAAATGAAAATGCTACATAAAACCTCATCCTGAAGTTTGTAATATCCAGAAATCATAATACTGAAAGTAAACTGCAAGAATCATTTAAAAATTCAACCGAAGTTTTCATATATTGATTGAGTTGATTTACCAAGTCTGAGAACACACTTTACTTCAGAATCTGTTAGGGTAACACCTTGGACATGCATCATGTATACAATTAAACTGCAAAGCCTGTTCAATTAACATTCAAAGGACAAATAATAAGATACTTCTAGCTATTCCTTCAGTCCTCATATCATATCTTGTACAAGTAGGTGAAAATAATAGAAGTCCACTTTGGGAAACTTTGAACTCATGACTACAACTAATGTCTATCCATAAAAATTAGGATAAAACTAGGAACTTGAAACAACAGTAAAATATGGAATAGATTGTAATGTCAGAATGGATCACAGCTCTGACTTCAACGTAAGTTTAAGATGCGAGTGATCAGACATACATGACAAAACCAGCTATTCCCAAACAGATTAAAAGAAAAAAAAATTGTTTCAATCAATCTTTACGGCACCTGGATACACAACGATGAGACCAAAGCTAAGTATTTTGTGCCAAAACTACTATAAAGTACACACTTAGTATAAAGTTCATACAAATCTTTTCTTGCAATGAAACACACATTAAACTTGCACAACATTGTGTTTAAATGACATTGTACTGAAGTTAGCAGCAAGCTTTGATGAAAAGTAACAAACAGATTAACGGCAGTCTACGCAAATGACTTGCCTTAATTATTGATTGCCACATATATTAATTAAGGCAGTTGGACCCTCACTTGTGTTAGCTGCAAGCAATAAAACCAGCTCACAAAGATTAGAGTTGCTGCAAAGTAACAGCCATCAAGATAATACTTACTCAAACCTCTGATAGACACAAGAAAAAATTCATAATTGTTATAAAATTCATATTTACCAAACATTACTACATGAAAGGGGTGTGTCATATGTTTAAATGAATAAAATATATATCTATACATAGAGAAGTTCTCTGTAGGAAAAACTATTATTGTACATTCTTAAACCACACTAACTCAGTTCAGTTCAATACAAAGTAACAGTCATGTTGGTTAAATTGATTCCTCAAAGCAGAAATTAACCGCTTAAGATAAGGCATATTTACATGTTGGGAATGCTTTGGCTTCATAGAAACCACTGAATTAGTGGCCTTAAGCAATCAGTATATACTAAAGTAAGATAGAAACCTAAATGCCTCAAACAACGTAGATGAGCAATAGGCAATTTCATTTAAGAGGCAAGCCATGGGTGATACTTCAAAGACTCTTTACTACGGTCTCCATAGTCATAAGTCACTTCTTCTCCTGGCTGAATGTCTTCTTTGGCTATTAAGACCAGGCGAGGATTGTTGTCAACAGTGATGGTTTTGGTTAAAAGATTTCCATTACGGGAGTGATTCACCAACCTCCCTAAACGACTTGATTCTGGTGTAGCATCAACACTGAAAGTAATGCAAAGAACATCATGTACAAATAATGAGGAGAAGTTAGGTTGCGATTTTAAATGAAGAAAATAGCTTGGAACTTACCAGTATTGCTGGTTTCGATACTTAAAATAGTACATGTAGCAACCAGTATTTTGATCTTGGGCATAAAGTTTCTCTCTTTCCTTTGCTTCTTCTACTTTAATAAGTTCCCCAGCATATTCAACAACAAATTCACCTTTGCCAAAATGCCTTCTTGCAACTATGCCACGGCCTTTACCCTCAAAGTTGTGTATCTGATAAACAATTCAAAGACAAATAAAAATCCCAAGCCAAGGTGCCAACCTTTAATCTCTTCCAAACAGCATCACAAAACCAGATCCATACCTCTAGTCCTTCCTCTTTGCACATTGTAACTGCTTCCTCGAGTGTTCTTTGCCTTTCTTCTAGAACAGTCTTTTTGGTTTTACGTACACTACGTCGTACTGGGAAGTATTCTGTCAGCTTGTGTTGAGATCCATTGTTTGTGGCAGCTGTGCTGGATGATTTTCCTTCTGTAACCGCAGCTCTGGGCTTTGTGCAACAATTAAGTTTTGAACCATTTGTTGCAGGTGTTAACTGGTTTGCTGTTTGATTTGGATTTAGTCTGGAGTAGGAACAAGAGCAAAAGGAAGAGAAGAAATTAAATCTAAACCCAAACTAAAGCATCAATATCAACACACAACTAAAAAATACTCACTTTCTTCTTGATTTTGTTGCCTTCTTCAAGGCCCCATTTGCGATAGTAAGCTGGGACAAGGCACTAGATGGTGATAAAATAGGTGGCTGGGACTGAGTTTGAGGTTGAGGCTCTTGGATCAAAATCATCTTATGAGGAGTTGCTGGAGATTGGGGCCTCTGGCTGTCCTCCACAGCAAGTTCCACACCATCTAAACAACAGATAAAAGCATGTGTCAAAAGATAGATATACAAAATATTAACAGTGGCTTCATATGGCAATATAACAGAAAATAAATAACAAAAACGGCTCACTTTCATGAGATTTCTGTGCCAAATTCCCACTAATGCACTCCGACTGCGAACCTTCCTCTGGAACTGTGTTTTCTGCAGAAATCTTCTCAAGAGGGGAAAACGGCTCATCTGCCGCCTCATTTTTCTTGGTATTTTCTCCTGCCTCAACAGAACAGTGTTCTTTCGACTGAGGATGGAAGAAGTTGGTGATGGGCGGACTTGCATGAGACAAACAAGGACTTTGATATTCCAATCTTGAATCCTTGCGCTTAGGACTGTCGCTGGGAAGGTCAGCAGCTTGAGGCCCTTTCCTCACGCCCCCACGTCCTTTTCTTTTCCCTGAAAAATAAAATTTTTAAGTCACCTTTAGAATGGATCATCATCACAAACATGGCAATGTGACAAATAGCTGGGACGGGCTGCCTCAACAGAAACATTTGAAAGTGTGATTATAGTAGAGTGAAAATAGACACCAAAATGACTGTCTTCTCAGAATAAAAAAATTAAAAAAATTGGAAAAGTTTTGACACTCAAAAAATTTGAGAGAAGCAAGTCAACGTGCCTATTAGTCTCTGACAAGCCTCAAGCAGGTCTTGATGAACTTCAGATGTACGATACTGAACAAGATGTAACTGCACCCTGAGTGGAAAATCCCGAGAGAAATGGGTTTCCACGGAAAGTGGGAAGGGCGCCAAATGCACCACCATAACCTCACGGAAACATGATCTTCAAATTATGAGACGAAATAATGCTGGAAGAGCGGGGAAATGAAAGAACATTGTGCGACAAAGGTATTGATTCGACAGGAACGACGTTCAAGGAATGACAAGTGCAAGATTACGTTGAGAGGGAAATATACATGAGGCTCCGCTTGTAGCAAACATGGAGCACAACCATGTCTCACCGTTTACCAACAACTTACCGCGCATGACTACTGCTTCTGCACGACAGAACCGAATGGAAATCTAAAACAGGCTAACGCCGGGACTCCCGTTCTTATCTAGAAACACGGGGCGCCAGAGTCGAAGGAATATGAAAATGATTGACAAAGAGGTATGCTTGCGTCTCCGCCATTGGAGACGGGGGAGGCGTCTGATTCTCCGATACTCGTGGAAGTGGCGCCAAGAGGTAGAAGTGGAATTCGAACGAGGGCAATGAGTTCACGCTCTTTTCGCCGAGCCAAGCCGGCCTCTCAAGCTTCCAGCTCTTCTTTCGCCCCGAGATAGTAGAGTGTAAAACACCACGAAACCATACAGAATACAAATTCGACAACACCTTTCCTCCTCGCTGTTATGTTATTGGTTGACATGAAAACAAAAGATACCGTGACTGAAACACGAACAGACTGCTGACGGTTGTGCGGCAACCCATTTTAAATGAAACCGGGGAAGGGTCGCCGGCCTGAACAGCCGAAACTATGAATCAAAGGCATGGTTTAATTCAAGACACGAGCATTATTTTTCCGTCTCACATTCTTTTCAGGGCACGGGATCGCGCAGTCGAGAGTGATTACTCTTATGTAAAAAGGTTTGAAAAATCCACATGGCACACAGTAGATGAGTGTATAGTCATTGCTGTCGCTGAAGGGGAAGAGAAGGGAGTCAAATCAAGATGGCGGGAGTGTGAAGTGATCAAACTGAGGTCTGAGCTTGAATAAATTCCGAAAATGTCGTCGAGAAAGAAGGCAGTAAGTTCAATAATCGGAGACACCTCGCACCCGGGTGTGGCGGTGTCCTTCGTTGTGCTCGGGAGCACGCCGACGGCGCAATGGCGACGTGAAAGCCCCCTTTCGCCTTTGTGTGTTGTGATGCCCAGGCCTCGCAGACGGCTTCACGGCATCTATTTGACGGAAACTCGCGCTTGAATGGGAATAGGCGTTGCCACACTCTTCGCAGCGGTTTCTTCTTTCCTCGCGGACTCCCTTTTTCCCAACTTGGCTCTAAAGCCTTCGCTTGCAGCGCTGAGCTTTGTGTTCACCGGCTCTCGCTTAGCGGAAGAAAAAAAAATCAGCTATTCATAGCGACATTTACGTCCAAGTCGCTGTCAAAATTTATTAGTATGTTGGTTTCATTTCGAAATTGCTAATCTTGGGTCTACTTGTTCTCTGGCCGTGCTGTTACAGTAATCCCTTGAGTGTAAACTTGTAAGTTTGTAATACAGTGGAGTCCGTCAACATTTTTATGTTTATTTTGAACCTCCGATTTACCTTCCCATTTTTCAGTTCTGTAAATTATGGTATCGAGCTTAGTGAGTGCTGTCGACTCTCTCTCATGCTGCATCTCCTTCCAAGCTATAGTTTGAACGATTCTGATCAGCGAACTCGACTGTATGGTTGTGGTTTCTCTTGGTATAACCTCAAAATTTCATCACTCACATTTTTATTTTTCTCCTCTGTTGTTATTCGCGAAGATGTCATGTTATGAGCCTGATCTCAAATTGATTTGAACCTTCCTGCGATTTTTTTCAAATATTCATTGAACTTGCAGATCTATTTGCAGCTTATAAACTTGCAGCATCAATTCAGCTACTTCTTTTTTTTCCCTCTCAAATTGAGGTTATGTGTATTTACTAGATTGCATCTATGGTCGCGGACAGCTGTTTTTGTGGTTGTCTTTATGCAGCTGAAGTCTTTCAGCCAAGTGCCAAACCTCTTTTAGGCATTCTGATTGTGCAGCATTGATCCTTTGCAGGCCACAAAAAAAAAAGCCATCAAAGAGGAAATGAGCGACAGTCCATCAGATTCTGGTAGTGACTTCGATGAAGATGAAGACCCAGACAAAATTGAAGTTCCTGGTAAGTTCAAGGAATTCCAAGGTAAAAGTGTCTGTATCATATATTGGTTTCAGTTTTGACCTCTGATGGAATTTTAAAAAATGTTGCAGGTGGAGGTAAAGATCTTGCTACAGCTGCTACCGTCAGTGCTCTCAAAGATGGACCTGTCACTGTGAAGAAAGAAGAACCTGATGTCAAACCAGTGTCATCATCGTCCACAGCTGGCAATACCACATTTCCCAAATTGGTTACTCCTGGCCAAGTTCCAAATATCGTTGGTGGCACCTCCCTTTTGAAAAGTGAGAACCCTCCATCATTTGTTGGTAACGCAAATGACCTTAAAACAATCAAGAGAGAGGTTCCTCTTAAAATTGGTAATAAATCAATTTATGAGTCTGCATGCAATATTGCAGTAGAACCCTGCAAGCTTACATGTGCAGCTTTGCCTACTTACTCTCCCTGTAAATATGATTTTTCTCCTGGTGTGGGGAGGCTTTCTGTGAAATACTTATATTTTTATCTGGTGTGTGTGTGTGTGTGTGGAACTTCTCTTTTCTATTTCTTTTGTTATATATTCACTAATTTTATAAGAAATGTATTTTATTGCTTTGTTATCAAGTCCCGATGGAAGATTGAGGCTCATTTTCTCAGTTTACTTTTGTCATAAGAACTTGTATAAAATATTTGCTTCATATTATTTTTTTTTCTTTTTCTTGTAAACCATTACATTTTTTGATTTATACTTTTAAATGTAGCTGTTAAGATTTAAGAAGAGTTAAGGTAGAAACTTATTTTAATTTCTATACTGCTTCCTATGGCATGTTTGTGCACAGCATTGGTGTCACTGTGAATTTGTGACAGTAGCAAAATCATGTGGTTTGCATATGTACGAGTCTCATCAAACCTGGCAAAAGTGATAATGTCTCTGTCCACCTAAAGGGGGGGAAAAGATGAATCAATTTTTCCCCTGATGTCAATCTTCATCTGAAAGCATGACGCTGTTCTTTTATTTGTTGTTAATTCAGTCACTGTATCTTTGAGATACTTCTTACAGCTTTGCCAATAGTGTGTATGCTGAAAGCATTGCTTTAGCCACGAAAAAATAATGCCACTATGAATCGCATGAGCCTGCTGCTGTGAGATTTTTAATACGTTTAATGAAGTGGGACTGGACTCTTACTATACATCTTGTGTTCCTAGGAAATTTTGCAACCATGGCGACCAATAAGCCAGCAGTTGGTCTTATCAATAAGGCTGGCACAATGGGATTTGATGCCATTCGTCCAGGAGGACCAAACATGGCTCAATTTCCTAATGCTAGCTTTCTACAAGGAATGATACCAGGAATGCCGGGCAATGCGGCCGGCAATTTAGCTGGGGGCAACATTCCTCCCAATCTTAGTGGGTTGCTCAATACTCCCTTTTTCCAGTGTGAGTATTTTATTGATGTGTGTGCTGCACTCCATTCATTGTACTTCATTTCCCCCATATATCCTGAAGCTCAGTTGTTGCTTGCTGTTTTTCTCTGTATTTGTTGATATAGTACCCGAGATAGACTAATGACTGCATTGACTGTGGTGTTTAGGTATCCCTCTTGAGCCCTGTATGAAGTCCCTAAATTTAGAAATCATTATTTCAAGTACAGATAGATCAAAGAAAATGTCAATTATTGTTTTTGTTGTATGTGGAAGCATAGTTTTATTCCTTGTAACCATTGAACAACCATAAACAGAATGCCTTTGCTTTTAAATTTGGTATGGTGGGCCTGAGTACTCATTTGAAATCCCTTAATTTGACTGGTGTCTTTGTTTTTTCATGCTAGCCATGGATTTTAATGCCTTCGCAAATATGGGTAAGACGAGATTATTTTTAACTGCGGCTACTTCATAACTTTTCTTTCTGTTTTTCAATACCACTCTTTCCATTTCATTGCCACATGTTCTTTTTTTTTGGGGGGGGGGGGGGGGGGGTGGTAGAACTCCTAAAGAAGCTTTATCATTACTTCATTGACTGCTTTCTATGCACTATAAATTTTTTCTTAGGTCATTTGAGAAGTTTTTGCTTTTGAATAAACTAAAACAAACACCAATCCTATTATCGACCCATTAATCTAATTTCAGCTGGTATGATGGGAGTGGACATGAGCAATGTCAGTGCTCCTTACGCTACTATGATGGCCAATATGATGTCCTCGCCATATATGAATCAACTTATGGGGCCGATGATGCAAGGGAATTGGAACCCAAACCTCCAAGGAAAGAATATGATGTGGATGAATGATCAAAAGGTAAGAAAGTGATCTGCGGGCCTGAATTTGTAGGGCGAGAGTGCACTAGTCTCCATCTTGCCTGTTCGCCTGGGACCAATCGCTTCTAATTTTTGAACGCGGTCTTCTGAATCACGATCTCAATTCCCTTCTGTCTTTTCGTTGCCGTTTCGTCTGCTACGCCCCTTATCGGATGCAACGGAAGTCTAGCGGGGGCGTGACGGACCTCGATTCTCTCCTTTGTGCCGCTTGACTTCTCGGGATTTTCGCCGCCCCCTCGGTCCTCGGCTCGTGCTCCAACCTCACCCCCACCCCCCACCCCCACCGTCCCGACTACCAGTCGGTGTCTGCAGGTGCCGGCCGGCAGAAGGGGAACTAGTTGTCGGTCGTCCTGGAGGCGACCGGTCTCTCGCAGACGCGTCGGTGCTGTCCGGGCTTATAGAGGATTTGCAGTGAATAGTTCCCAACTTTATCGGCGTGTAAACTTGGGTGGCTGTTTTCCCCGCGAAATGTGGGACGGCAATGAAGCCATGCTCCCCATGAACTTCATGTTGGATCTAACCAACTTCGACTACGGTGACATTGCTGCGCTTCGCAGAGAAAGGCTGAAGAAAAAGAAGGCCAGAAGACAGCAGCTTTTGGCGAATTGGCCGGCCGGATCGAGTTACCCTGATGGCGTTCATGTACGTGGCGTGATGCCGTTTATGTTCTGTTTGGCCCTTTTCCACCCCGAGTCTGCTGCGGCGTGGTTCAGTCCCTCCCCTCTCCCCACGAACCCCTCCTCGCGTCCGTTCAGTACTGGTTTCTGTACGATTGGGACGTGTGAATGTGCACTTTTGATACCCGACGGCCTTCCAACGCTGACAATGTGCTTTGGAGGGAAGGCCCTCCTTGTGTATAGTCAGCAGGGACCATGTTGTTCCTCCAATTGCTGGATTTCAGTGCATTGGCTCTGCATCTGCGAGATTTTTGAAATTGTGCTCTCCTTCTATGAGGACTGTGCTGTGCTAACTACTCATCAATGCCTTCTTTTTTTTCTTTGTTGAAGATGGGGCCTGGAGAAGAAGAAGAGGTTGAAGACGAAGACATGGGTGTTGCGGAAACATATGCTGACTACATGCCCACCAAACGTAACTTCATTTTACCTTCTCCTCATATCTTTCAGGCCTGTTTAGTTTGTATGCTTAAGTTTCATCTGTGTTACAGTAAAATTGGGAAAGAAGCATCCAGATCCTGTGGTTGAAACCGCATCCTTGTCCAGTGTGGAACCAGCTGATGTATGGTTTAAAGTATCTTTACCTGATGAAACCATCAAATCTGGATCGTTGTCTGCTCTTCAGCTGGAAGCTATTGTCTATGCTAGTCAACAGCATGAGCACTTTTTACCTGATGGCCATAGAGCAGGTTTTCTCATAGGTTGGTAAAATGAACTCTAGAGTGATTCAGGCGGCAAACGTAAACTTGGATTGACATGTATTTATGGTTGGTTCTCTCTAGGTGATGGAGCTGGTGTTGGTAAGGGGCGAACAATTGCCGGAATCATATTTGAAAATTATTTGAAAGGGCGCAAGAAAGCCATCTGGGTCTCTGTTTCAAATGACTTAAAGTATGATTCGGAGAGAGACCTTAAGGACATTGGCGCTACTAAAATCGATGTCCATCCTCTGAACAAGGTTAGCGCTCCTTATTGAACTGGTGTTGCATCTGTTTATATTGTTCTTGCCGTCAGAAACATAACTTATTCAGCTGTGTTTTTCCCCTAGTTCAAATATGCCAAGATCTCATCTGGTGTTAATGGAAATGTGAAGGAAGGTGTTATATTCTCTACATATTCTGCACTCATTGGAGAATCATCTCAGACTTCTGGAAAGTACAAGTCAAGGCTGAAGCAACTCATTGATTGGTGTGGGGAAGATTTTGATGGATGTGTATCCTTTCTCGAGAATTGGGCTGCTTTGTGAAGCATTTTATGAACATGTTTTTCTCACTTGAAGTGGAAGTTCCTTAACATTCATTCTAGATTATTTTTGATGAATGTCATAGGGCAAAAAATCTATGTCCAGTGGGCTCAAGCAAACCTACTAAAACTGGCTTGACCGTTTTGGATATTCAGAATCAACTCCCTAAAGCTAGGGTAGTATACGCCTCTGCCACTGGAGCTTCAGAGCCCCGAAACATGGCATATATGACTCGGCTTGGTATTTGGGGTGAAGGAACTGCTTTCAGAGACTTCAATGAATTTATTAATGCTGTTGAGAAAAGGTGATGTATATGTTAAGGGAGGGTTGTTGGTAATGTTGACTTTACCCGGGTAGTGTTGGCATTACCTACACTTGACCAAATTAATTTTGACTCTGATTTGTGACTTTTGTGTGTGCGACTAAAGTATATTGACTGGGGTCATCTTTTTAGGGGTGTCGGTGCTATGGAAATTGTGGCAATGGATATGAAACTGAGAGGCATGTACATTGCTCGGCAGTTGAGTTTCCATGGAGTATCTTTTAAAATTGAAGAAGTGACTCTATCTGATGACTTCATTAAAGTGTATGATGATTCTGTCAGATTGGTATGTAGCATCAAGGCTGGCCATTGGTTTTAATCTTGATCTCATTCATATTTGATGATCCATTTCATATTGTTTCTGTTTAGTGGGTCAGAGCCATGCAGAAATTCACTGAAGCAGCTGAGCTGATCGATGCTGAGAATAGGATGAAGAAAACAATGTGGGGACAGTTTTGGTCAGCTCATCAGCGCTTTTTCAAATATTTGTGCATTGCTGCTAAGGTCAAATTTGCTGTGTCAGTAGCAAGGTAAATACTTACGGATTGGCCTAAGTTAATATCATTTGTAGCTTTACTATTCCATCATCCTATGTGTTTCCAGAGAGGCTGTGAAGTGTGGCAAATGTGTGGTGATTGGTCTGCAGTCCACAGGAGAGGCTAGAACATTAGAACAGATTGAGCGTGATGATGGAGAGCTCTCAGATTTTGTTTCTACTGCAAAGTAAGAAAAATGAAATGGAAATAGTCGTTTCGGCTGGGTGGTGCGCTGTGTTCCCTAATTCGCACCTGATTACAGGGGTGTGCTGCAAACACTTGTGGAGAAACATTTTCCAGCTCCCGACCGCAGCAGAATCCTTCGGATACTTGGTCTGTCTCCGCCACGTAAAGACAAAAAATCTAAAAAATCAGATGATGATGATGACGAAGCAGGAGGGTCAAGTGGTAAAAGGAAACCAGGTATGGGTTCTGAGTTGACTATTTCTGCCTGTAGTGAAACAGGTGCAGTAACCTTTTTCATCTTTTTTCCCAGTAAGGAGAGCTGCTGCACGCGCTTCTAAAAAAGTGAAGGTGGAGTCATCGGACTCTGGTTCAGACAATGAAAGTGGTTCTGATGCAGAATTCCAGCTGTCTGCCTCAGAATCGGCTGCCAGTGAAAGTAACTCTGAAGCTAGTGATGCATCAAGTGATTTCAATCCATTTTATGACAGTGATTCTGATGCAGGTACAGTGGCTCTCATAGTGGTCTCTTAATTATTTAAATTACTTTTTGGGCCTCTTGGCCTCTGCGAGTTTTGCAACTTCTTCATGTCGGCAAAGAGGAGGTGTAACTGTTCTCTGTACCTAATGAAGTGTTTGTTTCAGATCCATGGGTTGGGGGAAGAGGTAAAAAGAAGGGTAAAAGGGGTAAGGCACCAGCCAAAAAGCCATCTTCAACTCAAGATAAGATCAGTGCACTTATAGAACAGAAGTCATCAGCCCACAAAAAGGTTAGCTGATCAATCAATATCTTGTGGAAAAGTTTATTTCTATTTCTAAGAACAAATTGAGGCAACTGTTCAAATGCATGACACTGTGCAGGCCAAACGCGAAGAGGGAAACAGAAATGGAAACTCTGTCAATGCCGGTTTGCCTCCACCACCTCGGGATGCCATTGAACACGCCTGCACCATGAAAGAAGAGTTGCTAGCTGATATAGAAGAATTAGGGGACCGCTTGCCTCCTAACACCCTTGATCAACTCATTGATGAGCTTGGTGGTCCTGAAAATGTTGCAGAGGTAAGTGATTATCTGTGGGTATTTCAGTTTCCTATGAAGCAGCTGGTCAGGTCTCACTAAAATGTGTGGTGCCTTACTTCCGTCAGGACATTGTCTGAATTTCTGCTGAATTGTTTTCTGAACTATTTTTCAGATGACTGGCCGTAAGGGTCGAGTTGTTCAGACGGACGGAGGGATTCAGTATGAATCAAGATCTGAAGTTGATGTTCCTCTTGAAACATTAAACCTCACTGAGAAACAAAGGTTTATGGATGGTGAGAAAGATATTGCCATTATTTCTGAGGCAGCTAGCAGTGGTATATCTTTGCAAAGTGATAGGAGAGCAAGAAATCAGAGGAGAAGGGTCCACATCACGCTTGAGTTGCCATGGAGTGCTGATAGGGCTATCCAGCAGTTTGGTAATTTTATTTTATGCAACCTCTTGGCATACCATGCAAAGTGGGATCTTACCTATTCCTTCTTAACATGTTTGATTCTCACTGCACCTCTTTATTGATGTATCCATTCAGGACGTACCCACCGAAGTAACCAAGTTAATGCTCCTGAGTATTTGTTCCTCATCTCTGACTTGGCTGGTGAGAGACGATTTGCATCAATTGTAGCTAAACGCCTAGAAAGTTTGGTAAGAGTCTCTTGGGGTTTTAGACATTGTTTTCCTTCCTAATGTTCTGGTCAACTAATCCATTTCTATCCTAGGGTGCTCTGACTCATGGTGATAGGAGAGCCACAGAAACACGTGATTTGTCTCGATTTAACATTGACAATAAGTATGGTAGGCAGGCCCTTGAAGCAACAATGAAAGCTATCATGGGTTATGAGCCGCCTCGTGTTCCTCCGCCGCAAGATTACAAAGGAGATTTCTTCAAAGATGTTGCTGATGCTTTGGTTGGTGTTGGGTTAATAACCAACAGTGAAAATATGCCTGGTATCCTCATGCTCGACAAAGACTACAACAACATGAGCAAGTTCCTGAATAGGTATGATCTTTCCGTGTGACTGCTGACCCACATTAATTTCACATAAAATTCTATAACGTAATAGTACTATTACTTTTCAGAATTCTTGGTATGCCAGTAGAACTTCAAAATAGGTTATTTAAGTATTTCACAGACACTCTTCAAGCAATTATATCAGATGCTAAGAAGACTGGCAGATTTGATCTTGGTATTCTGGACCTTGGAGCTTCTGGTGAGAATGTTAAGCGCATTAAGGCGTACATTTTCCAACGGAAGCATGCCACTGGAACTGCTGCCACACAACTCCATATAGTCCATGTGGAACGTGGCATGTCTTGGTCTGAAGTTACTGAAAAATATCAAGAGCTTGTTGGAGCGAAAGAAGGATTTTACCTCTCCCACCAGGTTTGGGAACGGAGCTAATTTTGTTTCAGCTTATGATCTTATTTTGATCATTATTTACTTTTGATCTTTTCTTTTTAACGCTTAGGTCAGGAACAACAAGCAAACCGCAATTTTGGCAGTTGCTGTGGAATCGAGTTCTGCTGGTAAAAAGAAAGGGTCCAAGGAAAAAGATGCACTGTATGCTGTGTACCGTCCAAACACAGGACTACAGTTGAAGCAAGAAACCCTTGGAGAATTGGAAAAGAAGTACAAGAAAGTGTCCAAAGATGAAGCTGAGCCCCATTGGACACAACAGTATGATTCATCTGAGAAGACATGCTCCCATGCATACTGGTAGGGAATGAATTCATCTTGTAATTTATCAGGGTATCACGGGCTGTCTGGTTACTTACGTTGCTCCTTGTATGTCTCAGGCGTGGCAATTGCAAAAATGTTGCCTTAGGTATGGATTGTGAGATCGGTTTGCGTCGGCGAACATACAATGTGTTGTCAGGGTGTGTGTTGAGTGTTTGGACCAAAGTGGAGGATCTCCTTAACAGTAGAACAGGACACAACAGTAAAATGCAAGTCGTCCGAATGCGTGCCAGTGATGGATTGAAAATAGTTGGTAAGAGCATTCTACCTATCCGTT
Source organism: Megalurothrips usitatus (assembly GCA_026979955.1). Taxonomy (NCBI): domain Eukaryota; kingdom Metazoa; phylum Arthropoda; class Insecta; order Thysanoptera; family Thripidae; genus Megalurothrips; species Megalurothrips usitatus. Next base: position 8,395,995 of record CM049600.1, on the reverse strand, counting down.
TCTTGTGTTGCAATGCATTGTCTTACATTTCTCTATTTTACATGCAGTTTTCTAATAAGCAGGTGGGAGTCTTAACTTTTTGTTTTCTTGCTTTTGTAGGAACTTTAATTCCTAATAGTTGTGTAGAAGATCTGGTTGAAGCACTTCAGGAAGACTCAGAAAAGATGGAAGAAGAGAAGTTTTGAGGCTGACATAGGTTTATGATGTAAGTAAAACCATGTCAATACCTGCAGGACATGGTCCTTGAAGGTCAAAAATCCTATATAGCTGTGTGATCAACATGAAAATTTGTCTGTTGCAGGTAGAGAGCTGGACCAAATTCAATCTGTTTTGAATATCAGAGAGCCGACAGTGTGATAAAGGCTTAACTTAATTTTATCTTCATTTTTTTTTTAATTATTATATTTTGCTGAGCAGCATATTAGCATTTTATTTTCTCTTGCCGACAACTTTTTCAGTTTTTTCGTCCTAGTTTTGTCTTTGTTTTTGATGTTACTCATTTAATTTATTTGCCACTGTATGATTAGGCAATGTGGTTCATTAACTCTAGGTACGTCTGTGTGATTTGGATTTTGTGGCTCGCTGAGTAGGTCTGCTGTTAAAGATTTCACTATCTGAGTGGAATTGCACAAGTATTGAAAAACTACTGGTGTTCTGATATCATTGATAGATAATGTACCTAATATTTCATGAAGTAACCTCCAAATATTTCTTCACCTTGATGAAACTTTTAATTCTTATTTTGTTCTCAGTTTTGTGGAATACTGGTTTATTCTCTTCAACTTTTATGTGTGTACCATTCCCTCAGGTGATTCACAAGAAATGCCGAGGGTGTAGTTTCTGCTGACTTTATGATGTTTTCCTGAAGGTTATATTAGTGTGTGTAGCATTAGGGTTTTTCTATTGTTAACCACGAAAACGAGTGATAGAATGGATGAATGATTGAGTGAGTGAGTGAGTGATAGTGTGTTAGTATGAGTGTGTGTGTGTGTGTGTGTGTGTGTGTGTGCTTGAAAGATTAGAGGAAAGTAAGCAAGCAAACATATGGTGCTCCTTGCCATCTGAACACCTGTTTGTGTTGTCTGTCTGTCTTTGACTATTAAAATGGCACTCTGCTTTATCCCCAGTGATATGTCTTTTCTTTTTAACATTACTGCTATTTCCCATGTCATGGTTCGAAAGATTAAATGTCCAACACAAAATTGTGCCAAATGTCACAAACGTGCACTGCACACAAGTGTCAATCCGTTCCGGTAATATCTTGTCAATTTTGAATGTCACATAGTCCAGTAGTGTAGGGTATGTGATATGTGAACAATATGCATCTCTTGCAGTGTGTTCACCTACAAAGTTTGCTTGAAGACAGGCAGGCACTTTATGAAACGTCACTCCAGAACTATTAAAGGATTTGGCGGGTCTATTAGCATGGGAGCCTTCCTTTGTGGGCAAGGTCTCATTGTTTGAAGAATGAAATTAAAATTATTACATCTGTTAGAATATAATTTATTACAGTAACAGAGGTGCGCTATTCCTATAGTAGTACCAAATGCTTCTTGCAGTTTAACTTATTGTGTTGGGTGAACCAGGGATGTACAGGATTAACACAATGCCATCACTATGCCACTGTCTATTTGATATTGAAAATATCTTCATAGACCTAGTGGGCAAGTTGATGAAGTGTACCGGTACAACTGTAATATAGTGTTGTCAAACCATGAACTCATCTCAATGATGTATTGGAGTTTATTCCGTCTGCCCCTGTTTGAGATATGTATGAGACCAGTGGTGTTAAAACATTGTGATATGCGAAGCATTTCTCCCTCCTTAGACATAGTGCTTACTTCTTGGTAAGTGCAACTTGACGTGTGCCGAGGTATTATTTATTGAGCAATTGTTTGAGACAAATTTATTGTTCTTTGATGTAGATTCAGCCTGTAATAAAATACATATGATCTCTTTTGGCACATTTCAAAACTGCCTTATGTTGTCATTGTTTTTCTCGGTTGATACTCATCTTTCGTGGTCATTCTAAAGGCATTGTATCAGCTTGCTGTAATTCTGAGCTATGTTTTTCACTTGGCTCAAAAACATCCTATTTAATTCCACTCCCCTCGTTTTCAATATAACACATAATGAGCTAAATGAAATTTGAATGAAGGAATAATGTTTTTTTTCTATTGGTGCTATTTTAAGATATTTGTTTATAGTCTTCACTTTATTAAAACCCAAACAAAAATCCTGTCTTTGAGGCAATTGTTATGTAGGTCTCCCTCTTCTCTTAATCATATATGAATGCCCTGTTGTGTGCTGGTGTGATAATGTGCTTGATTTGCATTTTGATTCAGTTCATACAGGTGTCCTCACATTGTACCATACATGCACTTCACAATATTTCAAAACTTTCTATCTTATTGGATACATTCTACTTCCTTATTGTCACTTTGATCTAAGGTCGTTGGAGGGCTGTAAAATAAAGTTGTGAGGCTGCTTGCAGCTTTTAGTTTATAAAATGTTTTATGAATGAAAAATGGAATGCAAGTCAATATTCATACACGCACAGTATGCATACATTCCATATCAGATTTTGGTTCCTTTGTGGATTCAATATTACCCTCCAATTTCACTTTTGGGAATCAGCAAATGTAGAATCGCAGTAGTGGTAATTAATAGTATTGCTTTTACCAGTCCTTCCATTAAGCACAATTAGCTTTCAACCATTTGTAAGAGCTAGTTAGTTCTAGAGTTATCAATACATACTACTCAAGACCCTTCTAATTTTTGTCTCCAGATATTTGATATTTATTTGTTGTCAAGTCCTCATTCAATGGGACTTTGGACATCGGAAAGTGTTATGTACTCCTCAAAGTGTAATTCAATCACAATTCTTTTTTTTTTCTTTCAAAAAAATTGAAGTAGTCTGGGATTGTACCTATAGGCAACAGCGATGCTAGTAAGTCTATGTATACAGTGTGTCATTATGTTAATGTAGGCTTCAACAATAAACCAGCTTATGAAAACCAAAGTTACTTATTAAAGCCAACTCCTCCCCTTTGTTAGGAATATCACGGCTGGCCCCAGACTTGACCATCACACATCTAATCAAAACAATGTTGTTTGTACCAATAATTCTTTATTTCATATTCTATAATGCTTCCTGAATTTTACAATTTTTACATCATCCTAATTTGTACAATTAACAGTCAGTCCATAGGTACAAAAAAAAAAAAAATCGTAGATGAAATATCACATTTCCAAACCTTTCTCTAAAAGCGAGTATGGAACTCGAGGGAGAAAAGGTGTTTCTATCTCTAGTTATCAGTAATACAGACACCGCGCACAGATGTGCCAGGCTTGCATATTCGCACTAATTTTTCTGGGAGTAATACAGACGTGCGGCCTATCATGGAAATAGGCAATGGCACGGATCAATGACAGCTCTGAGCTTCATAAACAGTAATTATGGAAACTGACCAGCAGAGTAAACACATTTTACTCCACACCAAAAACTTCCCCATAACTCACATGGAAAAAGAGATAATTTGAACAGACAGTGACACAGACTACATTGATTAGCTATTGATTAAAGAGAATATTGAAGCACCAAAGACATCCATCCAGGAATCAGCCTCAATAGTAAAACATGACAGGACATGCACTGGATAAGTTTCATAAACTAAAGTAATCACTGAAGCAATCAAAGGACCAGCACAAAAACTGTCCCTGCAGTCAGTTATCCCACACCACACAAAACAAATCCTGACTAAGTAATCATATTGGATGTGTATTTACATGACGGGATTATACTGAATTTATAGACTGGAATGATAAGCCAGAATTTATTTTTTAAGACACTTAACATTGTGATTCAAGCTAAGAGCCACTTTTATATAAGAAGATTTAGGAAGGTGATCAGGATGAGAAAAACACTAACACTTGATTTCAATTCTTTCTTTCTTTTAACATAACAGCACAAAACAATGCACAGTATCAGATCGAGGATAATGCTCTAACCTAGCCAGCACATGCACAAAAAACCGAAAAATAATTCATTAGATAACTGAATCAAAAATCTGTTGGAAACCTCAAACCTTCAGTGCAGTAGGCCCATGGAAAATGAGATCAAACCACAACATGGTAAGACAATTCATTAAACAAAACTATTTGAATCTAAATAAATGAAATGTGTTGGCTTTCAGAAAGACTACTAACGCATAAAAATAAGAGAAAAAGAAACAAAGGGAGTCATTGCCATGTGATTCAATATAATTAACAAAAACCAATAAATAACAGGTCCTCTATAGAATGATGCTATGCCACTAGTACAGGGTTGATCATGAATTGTTCGAATGCTGCAAAGGGTAAAATTCAGAGTAAGTTCACTATTCAGTGATGACAAATCTACTAACCGAGCAGAAATGAAACCCGAGCTTGGGAGTAATGTTTAAGAGCAATGCAATACAACATACCTAAGTCAGTTGTGAACAGCTTGCTGCAGGCGTTCTATGTCTTCCACACTTAGCATGCCTTGTGCAGGTATGGTGGGGCCCGATCTCGCCTGTGCAAGCAACTCCGGAGAAAACCAGCGAGCGAGCTGATTAGCATTTGATGACACATCACCAGAGCCACCATGAGAGAGTGCTGACAACAGACAGGTGAAATGTAAGTCACAATACGAAACAGATTGTTCAGAATGTCCAATTCCAGAAATCAAGACCTTACAATGTGGATTTGAAGACTGAGGCATAGGAGGACGTCCTTGCATCATATTCATGTTGTACTGAGGAGGTTGCTGAGAAATATTCGGTGGAGGAGTGCTCATAGTCATCTTGGAGCGAGGATTGAATTGAGCAGGTGGCGGCCCTCGCATGTAAGGTGGCATTCCTTGCATCTGTTGTAGATGGTTTTGAGAAGAGCCACCTTGTTGAGATGGGAATTCATTTCCAGGATAGGAAAAGTTGTTGTTGGACTTCAAAATAGGACGACCTGCAAAAGATTTAATTTTTCTAAGCACCTTCAACACAAACACAATAAGATGTACCTGATACGTGAACAATGACGCAAGAGAAAAAGCACAAGGGAATCCACTCGAGAAACACAGGAATGCATGCTCATGCCACTATGTGTAGTGCATAATACAGACATGGACCGAACTCATATACTATGGAGGTGCAATCAAAGCAAGACAACCATCTTCAAGTCTGGAAGGCAAATAAAACGCAAGGAAAAGAAGACACAAGCTACAGCCTTATGAAGAACAACTCTGCTACCAATGTATCTGCACCAAAAATGCTTGAAAGTACATAAATCAATACTTCAAAACAACTGGTTAAGCATGCCCGAAGCCAGATAAACACAATCAATAAAACACTTCAACAGCAATTAATGAACTCCAGGGAAAAGCATCCACTGTTGTAGGAAAATCATGCAAAGACTTCTTGTAATGCGCATTGAAAAAGCAGCAGGCGAGTACAGAGTACTGGAGCACTGACCCTGTGGCTGAGACTGAGATTTGCTTTGATTCCAATTAGGAAGTCGATGTTGAAGTGTCGATGCCTGAGCCTGCTGCTGAACCTGTGGAGCTGAAAGCTGCATGGAGGGGTGACGAGGACCTTGTTGAATTTGTTGAAGGTCACTCAGGGCGATTGCTCCAGGAAGGCCACCTGCACATAGTATAACCATGATCCACAGAAGTGACAGGAAAACAGGGAAAGATCGAAAATGGCTGTAAGATAGCACCACTTGGCGAATGACATGCATAACAAAAACTGCATCAGTGATTGAGCATCCACCAGGCCTAGCAAAATGTAACGAAGGCAGTTATCATTGAAAGAGGAAACAACAAGGAACAACAATTTACGCACACAATAACATGACATACCTATTTTCAATTCACCATCTTTCTCAGCATTCATTTTCTTCAACACTGATGTTGGAGTAAATGCCAGTGGTGAAGGGGAAGACATGGGGTGTTTTGGGTCCATCTTATTCATGGCATTGAAGTTGCCAATGCTTGGAGAGAGCGCCCTGCAAAACACAATATTTTAGCCAGAAAAAAAAATGGGTACAGAAAGTAATAAATGATTTGAGGCCAAAAAAGTTACCTGTGTGGGGGTTCTTGGCGTTTACGCAGGGACTCTCTTTGCTCTTCGAGTTTCTTCTTTATCAGTGCCGACTGCAGTATGTTCTGAGTATGAAGAGTCAAGTCTCCAGGAGAAGGAACTCTCTGACCTGAAATTGAAAAGGAAAGCGTCAGTAGCCCATAACGTACTAGAAATACCTACTGGAACCTAGGCTCCAGCTACAGCACCTTTCGACTGAGTCTTCAAAACACTTAATAATAGTTCTTGGTGGCGACGAGTTATAGCAGGATTTTGCAGCTGTTGAACAAGATTTTGAGTCGTGATCTCCCCTTGCATCAGTCCTGAAAGCATTAGCAACTTGAGCCACAATTCTCTAAGGCACCATTATTAACAAAATATAACTGCCAAAATACCTCTTAAAATTGCTTGTGCTTCAGCCCGCTGAAGCAAATCATGGTTCAAGGGGGTGCTGGCAATAAGGGTTTGGACATCGGGTGGTAATGGTGAGCGATTAGAAGGCTGGACACCACTGTAATGACCCGGCTGCATCATTGGCCCTTGGCGTCTGTTTCCGTGCTGCATCTGATGAGGTTGATGCATTTGTTGCTGAGACATTCTGGCATTGTTCATAAGTTTAGCTAACATGTCTTGTTGTTGTTGCTGCTGTTGCTGTTGCTGCTGTTGCTGCCTTTGCTGAAAATTACACAGGAAGACGTCAAGTTCCAAACAGTTTGAATACATAAACAAGTACAGGAGTTAGCCAATTAACCAACCTGCTGTTGCTGCTGATGATGAAGGTGCTGTTGTTGCGGGTGATGAGAATGTTGTTGTTGCTGCTGTTGCTGCTGTTGCTGCACTTGGAGCAATTTCATGAGGAGATCTTCAGGGATGTTCATTTGCTGAGGTTGATTCTGAGAATGATGCTGTCCTGGTATAGAATGAGCAGCAGAGCCCATAGAGCTCATGGATGTTTGAGGCATGCCCGTAAAGGCATTCATAATAGCTATGGACAAAATTGGAACCATGAAGCAAGAAAATAGAGGGAGGTTGGGAGCAATCTTCGGCAGCTCGGTCGCTTACCATTGTTGGATCCAGTAACAGGTGCCTCACTGCCAATCTGAGGTTCTTTGGCACGAGGTTTCATTATCTATAGAAAAGTAAAAGATGTTTAAGCTTCACAAGACCAGGCATCAAAAAAAATTTAGTTGACATCCCACAATAAACCTGGAATAATAAACTCCAGGAAGAAGACATTTAAAAAAAAAAATAAAAAGCATACCAATTTCCTAAAGGCTGCCACCTCCTCTTCCTTTGATTGCATAAGTGGCAGCCCACCATGGTGAACAACACTTGCAATCGCTGGATCCGCCAGTCTCGGCTCTCTGACAGGTGGCATGGCACCTCCCTCCGTAGGCTTGGGACGTATCCTTGCTTCTAGTTCTTCAACACTATGCAACTTTCCAGATGCTTCTGTAAGAGCAAACAAAAATAAAAATCTCCACATAGAAGACCCAACATTCAATCAGGGCGGAGAGTAAATCCTTAAATACTTACCTAAATCTTTAATACTAGGAATTTCACTATGGGTTGGAAGAGATGGCATCTCTGATCCGCGTCGGAGCATCTCTAACAGTTTATTTGAAGGGTTTTGAGGTAACCTAGCATGAAGCTGTTGCTGATGCATTTGCTGCTGTTTCTGATGAATACTGGCAGCAGGAGAAATTGGTGCAAAAAAACTATCCAACTCATTACCACTAGGGATAGAAATTGTTGGTTCAGTAATATCTGGAACAAAGACATGTGCAAGATGCGCAACGTACAAGGCAGTAGTTCAGAGAGGATCAAAAATTAAAACCACACATACCATTAAGCATGTTGTTGAGATCTTCAGGAACAGTCCTCATACCATCATCATTGGTCGGACTGTTTCTTGAAAACCACTGACGGAACCGTGAGCCACCAGCTGCAGCCTCAGTCTGGCCACCATTCTGCAATAAAACAGAGCAAAGAGTGACTACACAAACCCAGTTACACCAGTTATCGCAATTTGATGGACCATCAACACACCATCAGTAACGGCAAGGAATCAATCTTTAAGAAGTCATCAAGATTGAAGTCAATTTGGGCCGAACCGGAGGGCGCATTAGCAGATTTCTCATGGCCTGCCCTTCCATTTTCAACTTGACCAAGCGCTTCAGTAACATCCATACGATCCTTGCCATCCTTGGACTCGTTAATAACTTCTATCTTGTTTTGCCTAGCTTTCTTCTCTTTAGTGTCAGGAGAAGATGTAGCCAAAGGACCACCGGCCCTTGCCTTATCTCCTTTGTCCTGCTTCCCATCTGCATAAAGAACCAAACATGAGCATCTTGCAAGATCAAACCCAACTTAATGGAAAACAGGAGGCAAGAGGAAAATACCTGGAGATCCCTTCTTAGACAACTCCTGTGGAGGGGGCGTTGTAACAGTTTTACTACTGGAGACGCTGGAGTCTGAATTCTTTCTTCCCGCAGGTGTCACCTTTGAATCTGAGGACACAACATCAATATGAAAATAATGCAAACAGAAAATGAGCTCAATTAGAGCACTTGATGTAAAAGAAGTGTTTTAAATTCTCCATGAGTGCAACAGGAGTCCTACTCACTAGCTTTAGACCTCGCCATTTTCTTTCCCCGACCAGAAATCTGGCCATCCTCGGGAATGTCTTCAAAACCACGAAGTTCTATCGTATCATGCTGAGATATCGGTCCAGCTAGAAAAAAGAAATCAAAATGCATCAAAACCCGCTTGCACAAAGTAAAATTTGCGAACTTTGGGACTTGAAGAATTACCTGAAAACCATTCGGGTTCCTCTTCTCTGCTGTCATGCCTCCTCCTCCCATAGCGGTCATCTCTCCTGTCATCCCTGTCCCTGCGGTTGTCCCGACCGTCGTCCCTGTCATTGACACGCCTCATCATGCGGTCAGGCATCCTGTCATCAATACGGTCATGTCTGTCATTGCGTCCCTTATCCGCTCTCCTATCGAAACGCTCTTTATCCAAGTCTCGGTCTCGGTCACGTTCGCGATCGCGGTCTCGATCTCGGTCACGGTCACGATCCCGGTCTCGATCGCCTTCACGATCACGAAAGTCCCAGCCAAAGCCCCGCCTTCGGTTCTCATGCCTAAGGAGAGAAAATAATTTTTTTATATCAAGAGAAACATGCTAAATGAGCTGGGTTGTCAATGGCTAGCCAAAGAACCCACCTTAAATCAGCATCTCTCTCTCTCAGATTACGATCCGTGTCTCCACTTCGACCAGATCCGGCCCCGCCGCCTGGACGGAATGAGCCGTGTTCTGGAGCAAGTGTTTCATCAAGTTGGTCCCAAACAGCTTCACGCATTTCCCACGACGGTTCGCGAAATTCCCAAGCCCCTTCACGAGCTGGGATTCTCCCACTACCAATTCGCCGTGTAGTTGGTAGCTCACGATGGCCAATGTCTCGACCGATGTCACGGCCGATGTCTCGACCTACGTCTCGACCTACGTCTCGACCAATGTCCCGGCCAATGTCTCGACCAATGTCTCGACCAATGTCCCGGCCAATGTCTCGACCAATGTCTCGACCAATGTCCCGGCCAATGTCTCGACCAATGTCTCGACCAATATCTCGACCAATGTCTCGACCAATGTCTCGACCAATGTCCCGGCCAATGTCGCGACCAAGGATAAGATTGCTGACAATACAAACATTAGAAAAACGTCGCAAATACAAAAAGAAGAGGTCAACAACAAAATAGATATTAGCCTCTATTCCTCAGAGACTCGCGTGGAACTGAACTCACCTCTCAGATTTACCTATGGGACTTTCAGGCCTTCGCCCAGAAGCAGAGGAAGACACAGAAGTAGGAACAAAGCAGCCAGAGTTGAAACTACGGCGCTGAGGGCTTAAAACAATCCCATCTTGCTCCTTTCTGACCCTCTCTCGAGGATCATTGGAACGCCGCTAGAAACCAAAAGAGCAAGAGTGTAAACCATGAACTCTGCCAAAAATTTCTGAAGCGAAGACAGAGCAAACCTTAAGATAAGAAATTACCTTCTCAGAATTGCCAGCTGAATCTCCACGACGGCGTGAATCTTCCTCAGTTGGTGTCTCTGATCTTTTACGATCACCATGCCAACGTTCTATTGCTCTGAAAATGAAGTCGAAAACAATGTTAAAACAATGTCAAAACAATTACGGACTTTATTTCCACATTAACATGTGCCATACTCATTGTTAGGGTTGTCCAAACAAGCTGGTCTCTTATTAGCTAGTGGATGGACACGGAGTTCCATCAGTTTGGCCTGAAACAAACAAGTTCACAGGTGAGCAAAGAGTGTGTACAAGTGATAATCAAAATTATAAAAGTTAACGCACCCTCGTATATTGCAGGTCAGGAACCTGACGATCGTCCTCATCCTTGTCATCTCCAGACAGGCCTCCCTCATTCATGGCAACAGATTCCTCAGCTTCATCTGGAAAGGGAAATGTTTCCTTGCAATAAAAAAAAAATCCATGATACTAAGAAGCTTTGGTGTACATTAATTCGATATTCCTCCCAAACACGATGGGCATAATTCCCCTTAACAAGGCAAAAACGCCACCCCCACCCTCTGCTAGATCCCCCACCAATAAATAGGGACCGGTGGCGCCCGTAATTCCCTCCAGACGAAAACACAGAAAGAGACGGAGGAGAGCGGTGAGGTAAGGAACTGGTAGGGGAACGAGCGGAATGGACACGAGCGCTACCGACTGTCAAATGGGCCTGACCCGGGGGGGGCGGCTCTGGCACGGGGGAAGAGCACAGTGAGGTACTTACAACCGGAACGCTTCCGCCCCGACTTCGGCCGGCGAAACCAGCGCATACCCCCATTCTGCGCGGTTTTCCCTTGCAGAGGACCCCCCGCGGGGCCCCGGGGTCGCCGCCGCGCCCTCTTCACTCTCATGGGGCCGGCGCCTTCCGTCTCCATTCGACACTTGCGTCAAAACGGTCAAAAATACTGGTAATACGATATCACGTAATTTTGAGCGAGGGGCAAAGACCTCTCTGGTAGCTTTCTCAGCAGCAAGGCTCTGGTCCGCGAGCCGCTTGCCGTCGAATTGAGCTACGAATGTTGTTTACAACAACAGAAAAAAAAAAAGATCACCGTGCCTCTGCGCACGTGGTACAGCGGGTAAAACACGAAAATAGAAAATACGTCACTGAACTACATAAAAGCAAACGTCGGTGTTAATCTAAAGTCTCGCAGCATACGCCAACCGCGTACGACGATGCGAAACGATTCCGCGGGAATCCGAACACCAAACCACAAGTCACGACGCCGCTGCCGCACTGACTGGAAACCAAGCAGCGACTGACAGGCGACACACGAGACCAGGGCCGGAGGGGAGGAGGGGGGGGGGACGGCAGGGGCGGGCGGAAAGGGGCCAGGTGGACCAATCATCGATCTATGTGTTTACTCATTCCCTCGGAAACACCCGCATCCGAGACCCAGGTATATCAAAAACATTCTCGACGGCGGACATGAAGCGAAACTGTCACGAAACGTGATTACTAGTTGTGGATCTGAGGGGGCGGGCAACCGAAGCGCCGCCACGGCAGGTCGGGGCGGGGGGTGGCATCCACACCAATTCAAACGTTACCTCCGGAAGGGAACGACGGACATGCAACAGCAACGGACGGGGAAGGCCCCTCTAAAATGACCGCAACTGGATGGGGATTCATTCCACTCTCAATGTGTACTTCCCCCCGCGCTCTCGTACATATTTAAAACATACATATGTTTTAATTAATTTTATTCTTCTTATTTTTTTGGAGGGGGGCGGGGGGGTGAGAAGTGTGTTCAATACCTCGAGGATTTGTTAAACTCTGTCAAAATCACCGCATCCCTCTCCCTCTCATCTGACGGGGAATGAACGCTTTGAAGAAACAAGGGTTCAGCTTCTGTGCTGGGCATATTGACGACTTTAGAAATAAAGTTAAATTAAATATGGTGCGATTGTTGATACAGTGTGCCAATAGAATTAACATTACACGCATATTAATGCTGGAGGTTTGGCAACTAGTTTGCAAAATGACCAGAACACCAAGAAAGTATGATAAATCTCCTTGTAACAACAAGATATGTAATGACAGTAAACGAATTACTTAGCTTCAAAATTAAGGTTGCCACATAGTCCTGGTGAATACAGGTCACAAGTTTCCACAAAGACTACTTCAATAAAACAGTCAAAACTAGCAAGAGTTACATGAAGACCGAACAAGGTCTTAGCAGCAGCGATTAAATCCCATTAAAACAGTGAATTTTGTTGAATTTACTGTGCATAAACGACTTCAAGACCAGATGTTCCCAATGAAAAACTTAACCTACAAAACATGAAAGCCAACACACTCACCCTCCGACGTCGGTTTCGGTTCCCTGTTTGACTCTTCTTTCCCTTCCGTTGAAGTTGATTTCGACATTGTATTTTTTTAAAGCACTAATTAATAATAGTATTTAAGATCTTGGCTTAATACGACAAGCCTTACTAAAGTTGATATCACAGACTTCAGTTAAAAATTAAAATACCAAGGAACGATTTGATTCTTGGTCATAATATACATATATATACAGCATCCAAACTCTTCTCTGCGCAAAAACAATTAAAACTTTTACTGAGCACAATGTATATTATATTCAATGGCAAAACCAAGCCTCCGAAAATTCACTGATGCAAAAATAGAAAATGTCGGCGTATGACCTCTTAACCACCACCAACTTCGTTCTTGTAATTGAATGCCCTCCTCGAACGAAATTCTGCTTCCCTGCAGCTATAAAACTAGTTTTTTAATTCACTGTATTAAAAATGACATAATGGAAATATTGACAACTACGTTAAGTCTTAAGCGGAGATAACTCAGATATTGTGTGATGCGAGCTGAGTATCCCCTGCGCGCGACGTCTTCGACTACGGACAAAATCAATGGCCGTTGTTGTGGTAGTGACCAGCGGGTCCCGGCAGATCCGAGCAGAGAATCGTGCGGAGGGGGTGGCGGCGTTGTGTGTTTGCTTAGGAAATGTCCTCACGATTTTGATACGAAAAATTAACCGGTCGTTAATAACAATAACCCGTGGAAAAAGCATTCCCGCGCCATTCCCGAGTGTTTCTAGATCACAAAAAAATATGGCATCTCCATTTGTGTGTTTGAATCAAAAAGGGTCCTTCACGTATGACATTAAGAACGCGCTATACACACTATACCCTTAGCCCCCTCCACCGCTCTTGATCCTCCCTCTGCAGGAGAAGGAGGGGAGCTTGACAGATGTGGCGAAAACATTTTAGTTTTTAGGGAGAAAACGAGGTTTTGATGCGTTTGCATAAAATCTAAGACTTACGCGTGCACCCTTGCGTTCAGCAAGACTTTTCGTCTCCCTCCATTGCCATGTACAGTGTCGTTTTTCCTGTGTCATGTTATGTTTGTGGTCTGCTGCTAGCTTTCTAGACACTTAGATCACTGTTGATTTTTTTGAAGAAAAAAAATACCTGTGTGGGTTAGCGACGTTGTCATGCATTATCAGCAGTAATTTTCATTCGTTTATTGGCTCTTGTTTTACAACTTTATTTAGTGTTTTATTGCACAATACCAGTCAGAGTTGTATCGAGTTTTGAATATGAATGCCTTGTTTACATTACTACGTTTGTTTGCGTATCTTAGTTTAGTTATTAGGATCTGTGCTCTAGATAATTTGGCAGCAGCTCATTGAATTCAGTGTGCATATTTAATAGTTTTCCTTATCAATTCCTTGGGAATTGCATGAAACTAATATTTTATTAAATTGTTTCTAGGAGTCAAAATGAAAACATCAGTAATAGAAAGTCTTCAAGCGTTCGTCTTGGCTCGTCCTCCTGTTGTAGCATTCACTCTAAGTGTAATTGCTATAACATTAGCAATATTTCTTGTAGCCTTTAGAATTAAGGATAAAGAACTTATCTTGGACTTGCATGCACAAGAGGTGAATTCTATTTGAATATAACTTTGCATCCCTGTACTTCTCTTTGTATTATTTTGCCTTGTTGTATGACTTGTACATATTGTACTTTTGCATGTATGAGTCAAGTTTTGATTTACATCTTCCTTTTTTTTTTTTTTTTTTGTAGGACTGGAAAAATTTTCTTGGCCATCTGAGTAACCAGAAGTTTTGTATCAACATGTCATCCTTTGAAGAGTCTTCAAGACTGACTGTGATAAATGAACCTCAACCTTCATCTGTGACCAAATTGCAGAACATGACATTCATACCAGTAACAATTAATAATATTACTGTTAGTCAAAAAGAATTGTTGAGATCACTAGTAAGAGGCGGTGTCGTCAAGTTTGATGGTTTCTTCCGCTTAGAAGGTTACATTTCACTGTAGCTACTCGCATCAGATGCTAAAGAAACCTTAAGTGTGTTATTCCTTTCTTAACTCATAGCTCTCTTTTGTAGGGTGGAAGAAATCGTGTCCTCATCACAAAAAGTCAGCACTAGAAAGTGATGATAGTGTATCCTTTGCACTTATTATGCCTTCAAAATCAATAGAATCTATGGAAAATGTTTCATCCTGCATGTACTTAATTGGGCCTTCTGAACTGTTCCCAACTGTTAACAGCACTCATATGAGCACAAACAGTGCTCCTTTTGAGCAATGTCAGTCCCTTACTGATAATGTGAGTATTTGGCCTTAATGGAAACTCATTTTGTACTGACAGCAAAACATTATGATTTTATTATAATGATATTGTAGGTGCGAGAAAGAGTTGGCGTGAAAATGGTACCATATGACACTGTTGGTCATTCTGAAGACAGTGTGTGCAGCCGTGACAACACAGTCCAATTTTCTCATGATTCAACAAACTTAGGTCCAAAAATTTATTTAACTGAGGTGTGTACTCTTTTGTTGTAAGTCAATCAAAGCTTTTTTTTTTTTGTGCAAATATGATATGTGAACATCTATCTCTAACATCTGTTTGTAGAACGACAGGATGCAGATTTTCTCAAACCTGCTCCTTGCTGGGTATGTTTCGCTTGGTGTTATTTCCATATTGTTGTTGACTGCAGTCTTACAAGGCAGAAGTCTCGTTCTTTTTCGGCAACATTCACTTCTTCCTACCAAGGCAAGACCATTAACTTGATTTTCATACTCTATGGTTTAAGCTCCTTTTGTTCCATTAAAATTTGTGCTTTTTTTGTTTTGTTTTTTAGGAAACAATGACATAGTTTTCCAGTTTCTCCAATTTCAACAGATCCTATTGAAACCATCCCTTGTTAGTAAATATGTGTTCAAAGTTGGTCAAGGAAAGAAAAAAACGGCTTAAGATGGAATTTGAATTTATTTATATGTTCCACTATTTACAAATTTTAAATTACACTTTACAACATTGTTTAATCTTTAACATAGGTAGAATAAAAAGATATTTAACACCATATGTACATAAATTATTTGACTTATACACATGCTCCCTCTGTAGACCTGGAAATAATATTATCCCACCATCTCAACAAAACAAAATGTACAGCCTTTACAAGTTTACAGAAAATATAAATACATTTGCTTCAAAAGTTTAAGACAGCTTTTTCGTGCAATCACAAATTGTTTCACTTCCCCACACTATAGTACTTTCTAGTCATATCTGGTGCCCTTGCTTTGCAACATACAAATTGCACATAGATAGAAGATGAAAAGTATTGACAAAGACTAGGAGAGTGTGAGTTTTTAATCACATTTATTAATTTTACAGTGTACACCTTTCTTCTTAGTTTAGAATGGTGTTGAAACCTACTCTATTTGAACATTTAAGAACTAGTGAGCATGGGCATTCACCAAAATGATACTGGTGGTATTGTTCAATTTGTTAACACGCATGGCAAGATTTCAAGTTTTCTTTTCTCTTGATTTTTCATTTCAGAAGAGAGAAAAGCAAAACATTTTGAAATTCTCAAACAATTAGAATGGGGACCATAACAGTATGCAAAAGCATGTGCATTCAGTTGGCTCCAATTATTTCAGGGTCTTTTAATTATCTATCACAGCCATTGTTGTTCTGAAATATTTGGGTTTCTGCAGCAGGACAACTTTCAAAACAGCTGCTTCTCCTGGAAATTACAGGCTTGTTTCCAGTTGAGATTCTAAGCTCACGCACATTATAAATCACTCTGCTCGTTCACATCACATTACAAACATAGCAGGCTTGCAGGATAATAATTAATTGGTGGCACTAACTTCCATCTATTTGCATTAAGGACAACACACTTGAATGTCCTTTGATGCAACAAAAGAGTTATTTTGAAAACTGACACAGAGCCAAGTAAAAGATTGAGTGTTTGGTTAAGCTATTGTTATGAATGATACGGCAGATCTCTGCAAGCACAAATTACAGTCACATGGAAATGTATTTCTGATGTGAAACAAGTGATTGTCAAATTTTGTACAGGGATTTCTCTATTTTCATCTTTTTTAATGTATTTTTAAGGGTACACCAATCTAGCCAAGATTCAATCATGTTTTTAAAATTTTGATTGGTGCTCTACAGGTCACTTGCCACAGAGAAATCTCACACACATTTAAAAATTGTTCTGCATTAAAAGAAAAAATTCTGAATCCACACAGCAACTTTGCACTCAAATTTTCAGGTAAACATGAAGGCAATACATCGCTACTTAGCATTTTCTAATGCTAAAGAAAAAAAATGTAAACAGAAATCATGTACAGAGCAATTACACCTGTTCGTCAGACAAAGTGTCATTTATCAAATGTACTTCTAGAATCCGAAACAGAATATAATTAATAATACTATGAGTTGAAGTGGCCGCCTTTCTTAATATCAAAACTCTGTGCTAAAATTTCAGAGCTAGAATGATAGAATAGTAGATTCATTTCCTACAAAATACTTTGAGAGAAGCCTTTACACTTATGTTCAGCATATGAGAACGTTATGTTCTTATACTTTTTTAATACAGTACACAACAGCACAAATTGTTCAGTTCAGTTTCTAAATATTCTTTACACAAAAAAAGAGCACCTAAATGATTGTACTTTTCACTTGGACAATTGACAATATTTCTTACTATACAGTTTCTAGAAAAAAATTATATCTGACCAGAGCCTTATGTTCAGTTTCTACAAACTGCAAGGTGGAAGCAAGTGAATTATCTGGCAATAGCTTTTTGACAAATCCAAACTTCACATCCAAAAACATCAATTGCTTCATTGCTTTCCATAAAAATGATCTGCTCATAATCTCATAGATGCAAAAAATATTGTTAAAGAATGATCTACAATGTGCACTGCCTCATGTTTTAATGTTGAGTCTAGCAATATTGGGACTTCCCTTTCTCTGAATCCATTGTTCAGTTTCACTCCATTAAATTGCAAGGAAGGAAGACAACACAAGCAACAAATTTAAGAGCTTGATTTTAAAGTTTGCAGCTGAACGCATATTCACAGCCAAAATGAAACCTCCTAAGAAGCAACCATTCAACAATGCAGAGCCTGCTGCACATTGATAGGTCTTGGAGGCATCTACCTATTAATCTCACATAATGCTTAAGCTAATCATCTTGTGCACTTCACAAAGATTCCTAGAATTCTTCACAGCAAATAGCGAGCGCTTAGCCGCTGATGTAATATCCATCTGAACCCTCCACCCTCATGTGCTATTCAGCACAGAACACAGCACAACTCTTTAACATGTTTCCTAGTGAAATGAAGGAATTTTAGGGGGATTTGTCAGTGTTTTGTAGCTGATTTTTTTTTCAAGTTTTGTTTTTGTAACTAATATTTGTACCAGGAAAGTATAGCCAGAAGTTCAAACTCCAGAGTTTGGAGGATGGGTAGATGTATTGCTGACCACCACCATAGGTGGCTTCACAACAGCACCAATGTACTGAGGACTGACTTTAACCAGAGGAGAAACCTGGAACACATGAAAACACACAAGTGTTTTATTTGTCACAAACGAGATTGTTTGACGTTTGTAAGGAGGGCAGAGTACTAGTTTCAGCCGAGGCCGATTTGTCCGCCACCTCCACTGGACCCCTCTCACCTTGCCGATGGGACTCGTGGCCAGGATGTGAGTGATCGGACCGCCGTGGGTGCCGTGGGCCTGGGACATGACGGTCACCGGTGTGACCAGCGGGGACAGGGAGGGGTGCGTGGACACCACGTGTGTGGAGACCACGTGGGCGTGGTGGGGGTGGGTGTGGGTGGGCAGTGACGGGACCGCCGCCGTCAACATGTGTCCGTTCGTTTCTGTCGAGGGAATGAAAAACAAATTAAAAATATGCAAGCGCCGATGTCATTCGCTTAATATAAACGTGTGAAGCGGGTAGCAACAGAGGCGAAATCACCCGAACCCCTGCGACGCTCACCGTTGGCGAGATGCAGCCCCTTGCTGACCGCGCCCGGCCTGATGCCGTCCGGGGAGCTGGACTTGTGGAAGCCGTCGCCGTGGCCGTGGCCGACGATGGCGACGGCTGGTGCCAGCCCCGTGGCGCCCACCAGGACCTTGTTGGCGTGCGTCGACGGCATGGTAATGGCCGCCGCGGCCGCCGCGGCCGCCGCGACCGCTACGGGCGAGCCGTGCGGCGTGCTGTTGGGGGAGCCGTGCGGCGACGGGGAGGCGCCCAGGGCGGCGGCGGCCGCGGCCGGGAGCCCCAACTCGCGTATCCTGTGGTGCGTCACCAGGGGGGTGGCTCCGTTACCTGCGGACAGAGCGGCGGCGTGAGCGGCGAGGCCGCAGCGGCGGCGCCGTTGGGCGGCGCGCGGCACGCCGGCGGGGCGTCCACACTCACTTGTACTGTGGTGCGACAGGGCGGCGGGCTCCAGGACGAGCCTCTGGTTGGGCGAGGAGGTGAGCTGCAGGATGGCGGGGCTGACGCCCAGCCAGCGGCCGTTGTTCATGACCTGCGCGGGCAGCTGGATGTGGTGCGAGGTGAGCGGGAGCGCCACGGGGGCCACGGGCTGCAGCAGGGTGCTGTTCCGCGGGCTGCCCCGGGGGCTGGCCGACGCCGAGGGCGCGTCCTCCGGGGGGCTCAGGCCCGCCCGGTGCGGTGGTGGCGGGGACGCCCTCGCCCTCACCGGCACCGGGGCGGGGAGCGTCGTCTGGGACCCGACGGGAGAACTCGGCACCCTGGTGAGCACGCCGACCGGGCCGACGGGCGACGGCGCGGGCGGGCTGACGGAGGCCGAGGTCGCCGGCGACGCCACCTTGATGCTGTAGTTGAGGAGCTTGGCCGGCACGTAGCCGCTGGACGGCGCCGACGCCCCGCGTCCACTCGCGTCCAGGGCGTGGCCGTTGACCCCGGCCCGCGACACGACGGGGGACGCTGTGCGCTGCGGGAGAACATGAGGGGTTAAGCGAAGGCGGGAGACCGGCGGGAGGGGTAGGCCGCCCGCTCGGCTTGCGAGCGGGCCGGAGACGAGGTTGCCTACCCACCAGGCGCTTACCGAGCGCCCCAGTGAACCGAGTGTGGTCAATTTAAATCGATCAGTCTAAGCACTACTCAACTCACCGGCCTCGGGCTGATGGGTGACCGCGCCCGCACCTGAGGCGGCACCTGCGGGCTCTCCCCGCGGTAGCCGTGCAGCTCCCGCAGGCTGGGCGCCGGGCCCCCGTTGGACGGCGGCGGCTGCGGGGTGCAGTACGTCGGCATGGCGCTGCTGCTGTCGGACGCGCTCCGCTGCCGCCCGCTGTGGAACGACATGGTCTCGTCGTCGTCGTCGTCATCCTCGTCCTCGTCGATGATCATGCCGCCCTCCAGCTCGGCTGCAGGACAGACAGTGGGGAAGCCTTGAGCACAGGATGGGACTTCGAGGACGCCAGGAGGCCGTTGGCCGACTGTTGACCGCGCACACCTACCTGACGCGGTAGACGTGGACGCCGGCGAGGGCATGCGGACGCGGGCGCTCAGGGTGGGCGAGTCGACGCAGTCGGGGTAGAGCGCGTTGACGTCGATGTGGTCCCACTGCGCCAGGTCCTTCTTGAGGCACGCCAGCCTCTGCTGGGCCGAGATCTTCTCCCGGGCCAGCCGCTCCATCTCGTGCTCGTAGTCCCGCTCTTTCCTTCGCAACGACTGCGCCGGGCACGGGAAGCGTGTTTTGTCAGATAAGCCGGCACAGCGATTCGCGCGCTTGTTTTTTTTTTTTTGTGTGTGTGTCATGACGCGTCGGCATGGCGTACCTGGATGTAGCGGATGGCCGCGTGCAGGATGGACAGGTTGGAGCACTTCTTCTCCTCCTGGCAGGTGGGCAGCTGCCGCTTGAGCATCTCGAAGCACTCCTTGAGGTGCGCCCGCCTGTTCTTCTCCAGCTTGTTGTGCACCTCGCGGGTGCCCGACCTGTGGCAGGAGGGACAAATTAAGTGATGGCATGAAAACATTTCGGAAACAAATTCTATGGTCAATATGACAGACTAAGGGTGCAGCGGAGCTAACATTTTAATATTCACACCGTACCGGCGTTTCGATTGCGAAAATTAAACAAAATATGAATGTTGGCATCTCGTTGATTTCCGTGCCGGCGTTGGCTTCCTTACCCCGTGCGCCTCCTGGACTCCTGGCCCAGCAGGTCGTCATCCTGGGAGGCGTTGCTCGGGCTGTCGACGGGCTGGAGCGGCGCCGACGACGGGGCCGGGGCGCCGGGTTGGGGGGAGAACTGGTGCGGGGGCGGCGAGCCCTGGGGGGCCGCGGGGGCGGGCGCGGGGGGCGGCACGGGGGTGGCCGCGGGGGCGGGGATCGGTCTGACGGCGGGGTGGTGCGGGGGGAGGGTGAGGGCGAGGGGCGCCGCCGGCAGGGGGCTGGGTAGCCGCGGCGGCCGGGGGCTCGGCGCCGCCGGGGGGAAGCTGACGGGGGAGTGCGTGGGGGAGGGGACGGCGGGGGCGGCGGGGACGACGGGGAGGGGCAGAGTCACGGGGGCGGGGGGGCGGCCGCCGAGCAGCGGCAGCGGCAGCGGCAGCGGCACCGGCACCGGCTCCGCCCTGCAGAACGCCGAGGGAAACTCATCGTGTGACGGCGGGGTTTCTTCTGGAACAGAGCCAAACAAGGGAGGGCCCGGCGTTAGAACACGGAACACACCTCAGACAACAACACAGCGTCTCGCACCGCCCACCCGTTGTTTTCGCCGGGCGGGATGCGATGCGAGGGCGGCAGGGGGCGGGGGGCGCGCGCTGCCGCTGGGTGCCTGGCCTCGCCTAGCCTGGCAGAGCCCTGCCAGCCCCGGCCTGGCCACACGGTCCGCGCTCCTGCGGTGTAATCCCAGGACACGCATTCCCGGCGGCGCGCGCACTGTGCCCGCCCTGCGTACGTCTTGTCGGGCAAATACATTTCTAAAATTCTCTCCAAGACACACACACACACATACACACAACCGACACCGGCGCGGGAACAGATAACATGCGAGCGTGCGTCTGCCACGAGTCGGTATGTCAATATCCTGTTATATATCTAAATATATTTCTGAAAAAAGAACAAAACACATTCTATTCGCGCGTTCATCACTATATTGTTAGTCGTTCTTGTTGCCGGGTCATGTGTCAATGTGTGTGGGTGTGTGTGTGAGAGAAAGAGAGAGAGAGAGGGGGGGGGGCGTCGGGCGGCTGCAGTAAGCGCATGACGAAAGGCCGGGCCGTGGCCCCCTCCTCCTCTCCCTCCCCTCCCCTCGCACGAGACGTCAGCGTCGAGTCTCGTGCTCCGCCACGTTGTGATGTGATGTGATGTGGTGTTCGCGGGGCCACACTCTACGCTGTCCCGTCCACGTCTGCCCGATTTTCGCCGCGAGGCGTTCGGCTGCTAGTTGCCTTTTCCTCCCCCCTTGAGAGAGAGAGAGAGAGAGAGAGAGAGAGAGAGAGAGAGAGAGAGAGAGAGAGAGAGAGAGAGAGAGAGAGGAAGTGAGGAGGGAGGAGAGAGGGGAGGGGGCTACAAATTAAGCTCTCTGCCATAAGGACGTTGTGTCTGCTTGGGGGAGAGGGGCTTCTGCAACTATACAACCACATGTATGCGACGCTCCCACCGCCGTGGCGCGGATGTGATTGTGAGAACCGCGAGTTTTTTTTTTGTAGTTGTCGGCCGCTTCTGACTCTCCGTGCCCCCCCCCCCCCCCACTCCTCTCCTCTGTAATTGAACACAGACAGCAGCAGCAACAGCAGCACGCCAGGTACTTTTCCCCGCCGGCTGGCTGGTGTTCGGTGTGTTCGGCACCACGGATGACGCAGGCGGGCGGATGGCGGAGGCAGACACGGCTGCCGCGCGGCCCGGCCGGGGTCTCCGCAGCACGTGGCACGCGGTGCACGCTGGTAAACAGCTCGGCCCGCGGGGGGAGGGGGCACATGTGGCGGTGACCGGGCGGGCCGGGCACGCGGGGCAAGATAACGAGCCGCGCTTATAGATAACACACATCGATTCAGCGAGCGACCCGGCGGCGGCGGCGGCGGCCGGCCGGCCGGGCAGCACAACGCCACGCATTAATGTGAGAAAAAGTGTGAGGTACAGGTGAAACTGCGTATGACACTTCCTATACCATGCAAGACGACAACGCAAGGAAAATAAATTATTGTTTTTAATTCTGTTGTTTTAGAAAAAAATATATTTGAACTGGCATTGCGTGACTCAGTGGCGCGGACGCGACGGCGGGATCAAGAAACTGGCGGTGGCGCCGTTGTCAGTACGCGCTGCTGCTGCGGCGGCGGCGGCGGCAGCGGCGGAGGGCGCGGCTGTTTACCGCCCTCTAGCCGCTCCTCGGTTGACCTCGCGCCGCGCCGACGCAACGCGTTCCGTGAGCTGGCGGTCCCCGCGCTGCGCTCCTCCCTGCCCGCCCTGCGGTCCTCCTGCCGTGTGGGAGGGAGCGAGACGGCACGATACCCCCTCCACCCGCACCCCCGGTAATTATAGAACGGGATGGGATTGGCGTGGCGATTGTGTCAAAGCGAGCGCAACGAACCTGGCTCTCTGCTCTATCTTCTCTCTCTCTCTCTCTCTCTCTCTCTCTCTCTCTCTCTCTCTCTTCCCCTCTCACTCTTCTCTCTTTCTCTCGCGCGCAGGAGTGGCCGCGGTGTCTCTATCTGTCTCCCTCGCACACCCGCAGTCTGTCATCGTACCCGGCATGACGAACGATCGTTGACGACCCGACGCACATTTTTGCGGCTTCTCCCCCTCGGCGTGGGAGCCTCCTAGCTCTCTCTCTTTCTCTCTCTCTCCCTCGCCCATTTCGCAGCGCCCCACCCTCCGGTGTATTTTTGATATTTATTTGGGACAGGCCGGTGGGGAAGGAGGGGGGGGGGTGGAGGAGGAGGCCGGCCGCCGCGCGCCAACAGGAGGGGGCGGCCGGGGGCGGCCGGGGGCGGCCGGGCCAACACGGCCGGGGGCGGCCGGGGGCGGTGGGGGCGGCCGGGGGCGGCCGGGGGCGGCCGGGGGCGGCGGCGGCGTCCGCTCCAATAACAGTAAACAGCTGACAATGACGAGGAGTGGCCGCCGCCCCGCCGCCCCGCCGCCCCGCCGCCGCCGCCGCTCAGCAACAGGTGTTGTCCCGGCCGCCCCCCGGCCAGGCGGAGCGGTGCGGAGCAGGGCGCCTGCTAGGTAGGCAATGTCGGCCCGCGCGGCGCACGCGTGCTGTGCGGGCATGCCTACCCCTACCTCCGCAGGCGCTCTCCACGGGTGCCGTGTCGGTGCACGCGGCCGCGGCTCTACCGCGGTGTCCGTCACGAGGGGGGGAGGGGGGCAGTCACCTCGTCTCCGCGGGCTGCGGTGCACGCTGTGCTCCAACAAGCTTGCGGTCGATGCAAAACGATTTCCTCGGCGAGGCCGCCGCTGCCGACGCCGTTGCTGCCGCCCCTGCCGCCTCTCCTCCCGGCGGCGTCTCGGCCGAACGGTACCGGGCCAGCGGGGGCCACACCGGGCAGCAACACCACCACCGACTCATCCAGTGCCGAGCGGAGCGAACGCCAGAAGCATAGCGAAGCGTTAAGGCGTCCGGGCGGGCCGCCGTCAGCCAGCCAGCCAGCCGGTCAGCCAGCCGGCCAGCCAGCCTGGCAGCCCGACGCGTGCGATCGTCAAGTACTCGGCGGATAGTTCGGCGGCGGGCGGCGCGGGTCAGCCGGGCCGGCGGGCGCTGCTCGTGCCCCGCTCATCACTGCTCCCCCGGCTCGCTTCTGACTATATGCGTTTCGGTTCGCACCAGAACGAACCGGCCGGGGGCGGTGGGCGGACCCGTGCCGTGCCGAGGGCCGGGGGCCGAGGGCCGGGGGCCGGGGGTCCGCGAGCCGCCGCCAGCCAGTGCCCGCCGCCTCCAGACCCGGTATCCGAACCCGCGGCTCGCGGCCGGCGGAGCGCGGGGCCTATGCATCGATTCGACTTTGAGAGTGCCCTCCCCTCTCCTCTCGCATCAGCGGGGCTCGCGCGGCTTTACCGGTCTCGGGGGGATGCCGTCCCGGCCGCGGCCGCCGCGCCGCCGGCTGCACCGTGTCCCCCCGCCCCGCCAGGACCGCCTCCTAGTCCAGGCCGCCGCGCGGGCCGGACAGGTTCCGTTCCAGACCCCCGCCTCTGGGAGTTCTGACAGGTCTGGAGGTTCTGGAAGCGGCGCGGTACTATTCCGCTCCAGAGGCCCCACCACGACGTGCGCGTGTGTGTTGTTGTCGGTTGTGCCCATCCGTACGCGACGCCGATCTCTCTCTCTATTTCTCTCTCTCTCTCTCTCTCTCTCTCTCTCTTCTCTCTCTCTCTCTCTCTCTCTCTCTCTCTCTCTCTCTGCTCTCTCTCTTCCCTTATTCCTGTTGTTTACCAGCGGGTCACTGAAGGCCGTCCCCCCTTAACCCGTTTCCCCCTCGCCTCCCACTTTACGCGTACATCGCCGCGGGGGGGACCGACCAGGCGGCCAGGAGAGGAGAGGAGGGAGGGAGGGACACCTTGAGTGTATGGAGGCACACGGCAACACCCTGCCCTGCCCCCGCGCTGTCCCTCCGCCTCCAACGTGGGGAGCAAGGCTACGGCCACAGTTCCGGGGGGCCGCGGCGGGCGCTTGTGGGGGAAAGGGAGGGGGAGGGGGCTAGTCGTATTTAAATTACGTAACGGAGCGGCGCTGTGCGGTGCGTACAGAGAGCACACGGCGGGGGTCGGGGAGGTCCGGGGCCTCCGCGCGGCTCCGTGCGGCTCCAGCGGCGGTGTGAGGTGAGGACGGGACGGGGACGGGCGAGGAGCGCGCGGGCCGGCGGCCCAACCAGAACCAGGTCAATGACAACCCTACCGGCCGCCGCCGCGCCGCCGCCGCGCCGAGAGCCGCCGCGCCGCCGCCGCCGCCGCAACAGACGTGTCACGTATTATTCGCAGAGGCTGCACCGTCAGCCAGGACACGGCCACCTCTGAATGCAGAGCCACCAGGGCCGCAGCCGCCGTGGCCTCGGCCCGAGACCCGGCCAACACCGCGCACCTCCCCGAAGTACACCGCCGACTTCAATCACAACGTACCTCCATTTCAATTCGCTCGACGAATATATCTTTTTTTGGTGGGGGAGAGTGTTTTCAAAGTCCTCTCTTCGCAACGCACCGCCACGCGCCGGCGCTATGCGCTTGAACGCCGCTTCGGCTGCCAAAGGCCGCCAATGCGCCGCCGGGCCGGTGTGTGTCACACAAAGGGCCGGGCGGCGGCGGCGGCTGCAGCGGCGGCAGCGCTACCCACTGACACAGTCGCGGGCCACGCGGTGGAGGCCGCGCGCCGCGCCGTGGGCCGCCCGCCCGCCGACGGACGCCTCGTTCCCTGCCGCGCCTGCCGTGCCGGGCCAGAAGAGGCGTCTCACCGTTCTATCTCTGTCGCACTGATGGTGGGTCCTAAAGGGTTGCGAAAAAGGGAGAGAGAGAGAACCTTTCGGAACGTGCCCGCATAGGGGGCGTGGCCGCCACCCGCAGCTCCATAGTGCAGGTGCGCGGTCAGTGCCCCGACTGTCCCGCGCTGCCCCGGCACACCTGCATCGCGGCCTTGGCGGAGGCCGCGGGGACAGGTGTCCGCCACGGGCTCGGTGGACGGCGGCGCCTTGGGCAGGTCGGGGGATCCTGGGGTGCGCGCCACCGCCGCCGCCGCGGCAGGCAGGCAAGCCGGCCGGCGCCCGCGGTCTCCAGCGGCCGCGTGCGGCCCGCGTGGTGGAGGGGGTCACAAGGCCCCGGCGGCGGCGGCGGGGGCGGGAACCACTCGAATGTCAGGGCCGCCGCCCCGACATAGCAACTCGCGGCGTGCATGCCTGCGGCCCGGTCGGCAGCGCTAGGTGAGTACCCCCCCCCCTCCCCTCCTCCCCCGCACGCCACCGAGCAACACGTGACTCAGCCGTCACGCACGCCGCGGCCGTGTGGTGTCGGCGGGACGACCGTTACGCGACACAGATAGATCCTGCACCCCCGCCATCCCCCCGCTCGCCACCCCCCGAGAGGCGCACCGCCCAGCACCACCCCGCGGGTCGCACTCGATCTGGTTCATGCTTTTATTGTATTTTTCGTCGGCCGCCTGCTGTTCCGGCGTCGCGCTATTTTTTTTTCATGCGGCCGCGACACGCGACACCGAACCGACGACGCGAAAAGGAACGCGGACGGACACGCCCCCGTGTGCAGCCGCCTCACGGACACACGCACACGCACGCACGCACACACGCGGGCGCCGCCGAGGACGCGGGGCCCATGCCTGACATGCACGGCGCGGCCCGCCGTCTGTAGTTTGTTTGGAGCGTGTTGTCGGGCCCGGCAGGCAGCGGTGGGCGCCCCGTGCCCCCTCCCCTCCTCCCCCGCCTTGGTACCCCACGGCGGCAGCGGCCCGCGCACGCCGCACCGCAGTCCAAGGGGAGCGAGGACAATGCCTGTCGGACACGTGGAGGGCAGGCGCGCAACCAGGGGAGGGGAAGAGCGAACCATCGAAATAAATTTTTTAAAAAATAATAATCAAAACTGAATAAATTTTGAACTGATTTTTTTTTTGAATCAATGGACACGCTACGACAGCGACCGGAACACACACAGACACGGACACGCGCGCCCCGCCCACGGCACGGCGGCAGTCTCGGCCCATCCCACAAACACCCCCCTCCCAACGAGACGCGGCGGCGGCAGTCCACGTGATTATGTTGGAGGGGCGGTAGCGGCGGCAGCGGCGGTGGCAGCGGCGGCGGTAGCAGCGGCGGCGGCAGCGCGACTCAGCGCGGCGCATCGCGCGCACGCCGCGCCACGCCGCGCCACGCCGCTTGACGCCAGCCCACAGAGCGCGTTGTGTGCTTCGCGCCAGCCGTGACCTAAAAAAAACGGCGTGACTGCCGCCCCCCTCCCTCCCCCCCTCCGCCACACCTCACCGCACGTCGTCTCGCCTCTCCTCGCCTCTCCCCTCCCCGCCAAGGCAGACCGTGCCGTGCCGGTCACTTTACTGAGGTGGGCCGCGCTGCCCGGGCATTGACTACACTAGCGCGCCCGCCTGTCTCTCTCTCTCTCTCTCTCTCTCTCTCTCTCTATCTCTCTCTCTCTCTCTCTCTCACACACACACACACACACACACACACTCATGGCGTGCTGCGGCACGCCCCCCTCCGACTATTTGGCATCTCTTTCCATTCTCGAATGCCGTACTACGCCGGCGGCCGGGCTCCATACTATACATGAGACTGCATTGCCGCGTTGCAAATTCGCACGTGTGGATCTTCTCTTATTTTTTTTTTGTGCGGCGTTTCTTGGCGTTAGTAAGCGTGGACATGGTACACCCAGAGAGCCCAGCCAATGTCGCCGGAAAAGTGGGTATAAAACGTGGAACAAACTGCGCGCTCCCGGCGGGGGCGCCTGCGGACCGCGGGGTAGGCCGGCCCGCACGGCACCCGTGCACGGAGCCGCCGCGGCTGCCTACCTCGCAGGCGCCCGCAGCTTATCGCCCGCTATCGGGGCGCCACTGGGCGCCACCGTGCCGCGGGGGGGGGGGGGGGGGCAGGTCGGAAGGTCGGAAGGTCGCGACCCCGCCGCATGCGGGACGGAAGGCCCTGTTTGTGTACGGCGCTCAGAAGCCGTGGGGCGGCCGTGCCGCGCCCGCAGCCGAACAGTCAGCAATAGGGAGTCATAACCATCGTCCTATTTTGGTGCAGAGGCTATTTTGACAACTCAACCTCCAAGATTTGAGACTGGAGTTAGACTCGTCTTGATCCCAGGATTCCAAAAAAAAGGGTCACACGACCTTCCATGACGACGACTGATGACAGACTTTGGGTGGCCTCTCCAAGCCCTTCCTTGTCCAACATTGGCCGATGATTTGGTCACACGTCGCACCCGCTCGCTCCTACCGGGACGCGCATTTTCCGCTGCGAGGCGCGTGAAGCCTCCTTTACAACGTCACGAGAAAGACCGCGCGCGCAGAAGAACGATAAAAAAAAAGAAAGAGGAAGAAAAAAAAAAAGAAAAGTTTCCGCTGACCGTTGAGCCCCTCCTGGGCGACGTGTCCGCGGCTAAGTGTGATTGGGTTGGTGGGGATAAAAAGAGCGGGGGAGGGGGGGGGGGGGGGGGGGGGGAGGGTAGGGAGAGGGGAGGGGAGGAGGGGGAGGGCAGAGAGCAAGCGGCGAGCGTTACGCTATCCACGTGAGCGAACCACGTGCACCGCACGCCTCGCGGCCTGATAGCGGGTGCGAGAGAGGTAGTAGATAACGTGTGTGTGTGTGTGTGTGTGTGTGCAAGTGTGTGTGTGTGCAAGTGTGTGTGTGTGCAAGTGTGTGTGTGTGTGAGAGAGAGAGAGAAAGAGATAGAAACGAGGAGAAAATAAGAACAATGACCATACTATCGCACCTGAAACATGACCGCAGACCCCCCCCCCCCCCCCCTCCCTCCCTCGCTTGTGTTTCGGCCGTATCGGCGGAGCGTTCGAACGGCAAACTGAGACCGGTTTTATCTGGCCGCCGTGCTGCTGCTGTTCAGCGTGTATGAACTCCCCCTTCCTCCCCCTCTCTCTCTCTCTCTCTCTCTCTCTCTCTGAAGCGCCGCACCCTCTAAAACGTATGATACTCGCCCTTGTCGATATGCTACATTCAAACAACAACCGCAAGCAAGGTCTGCGGTGGTATCGTTTCACTCTACGAACCTCATGGTTGAGGATTTTTTTTTCGGACCCTTTTTTTTCCTTTTTTCCCCCTCCGCCCCCCTGCGAACCGTATCACTGCGAGGAACGTGCGCGCGCAGGTCATTAACTCTCAGTCAGCGAGGAGGGGGCCCAGGGGGACCACACCGCCACCGCAGGGTCCGACCGTCGCAATTGGCAATGCGATCGCATTCAGTTAGTTGGCGAATCCCCCATACCCTCCCCCATACCCCGACACACACACACACACACACACACGTGTCTGCGTGCACACACACACACAGAGGAATGGTACACGGACGGGACGGCCACGGCCGGCCGGCCGAATGGAAACGTTCACACACACACACACACACACACACACAGACACATACGGCCAAGTAGTACGTAGTGCCCAATGTGTCACATTAAAAGGCTCGGAAGAGTCGGTGACGACGGCAGGCTGGGCGGACACTAGCCGGCGGGGGCACAGAGCAGGGCACCTCATTTCCCTTTGTGTCGTTATGGTGCAGGGGCCGCCCCGTGACTTTTTCTCTCGCTGCCGAAATAGCCGTGTGGGCACCGCCGTAAAAGTGGTGGACGGACGCCGGGGCGCGGCGCTCTGTGTGTGTGTGCGTGTGTCGATATAAATATACTCGTACACGATCCTATCCCGCCCCCATCTCGTCTCCGGCGACGCAGCGGTCACGGGCCCGCACACGTGACGGCGCCGACATAAATAAATAAAAGGAATAAATGTGCAAAAACACACACAAAAATATCGAGTGTATATTTGCGCGCGGCGGCGCCGGCTGCGGCGTCGGCGCGGGTCGTTGTGTCCTCTTCGCTCTCCTCCCCCTGACCTGCCAAGCCGGCGGCCGAGCTGCGGCGGCAGCCAGTGACACCCCGCGACCTTCCTGCCCTCCCTCCCTCTCTCTCTCCCCCCCCCCCCCTCCAGCGGCTTCCCCCCTCCCCCAAAGCAGAGAAAACGCGTTTCCATTCGCCCGGCGTCGTTTGCGTCACCAAAAATACGCTAAAAGTATTTCCGCCCCCCTCGGAAGCCCCGGCGGGCAGCGGCGGCGTCGGAGGCCGCCTGTGACGTAGGCCCCCCCGCCCGCCGCGGCTGCCGTGCGGCGTGCCTACCCCGCCAGGCGCCTCCCCACCACCTCCACTGCCGGCACGGCCCGGCACGCGGCCCCCACGCGGCGCGGCCCCCAAACCAGGATGGGGCGGAATCTAATCAAGAGCGTCACCACCACGCGGAGCATCGCGGCAGCCGCGCCTCGACTCTCGGAGGCCCCGGCGGCCGGCGGCGACACGGCCCTTCGTGTCCGAGAGAGACCCGACACCCGAGTGCTCCCCGTCTCTATCCCACTCATTGCGGTCTTGCGAGAGGAAGAGAGACAGAGGAGCATCGCCTGACCGATTTCCGCGGAACACTTGTGAACACTCCGACACCGTGCGGCACGGGGGCAGGGCCCGGGGGCACGCGACCGGCGCAGCGGCAGAGTGGCGCCCAGCACAGCACCGAACCCCTCTCAGCCCGCGACAGCACATCAGGGCGGTAACATTCCTGGCCGTGAGTCTAGAAGGAGAGAGAGCGAGAGAGAGAGAGAGAGAGATGTGGTCGAGGCGTTTATCTCAACAAAATAACCCGAGAGCAGCCCGGCCCAGCTCGGCCCGGCCCGGCTCAGTGCGAGAGAAATAAACAACATTCGGGCCCGACTTGTTGTGTTTCGAAGCCCAGGCTTTTTGATTTTCAGCCAAATCGAAAATGAAATATGTAAAACGGTCGGTGTGTGGCGGGGAGCGACACCGGGGTTGTCCTCAGCGGTGATGCAGACCTACGCGCCGCGCCGGGCCTGCTTTTGGCATCCGATCACGCCCGACCCCGGCCAACGGCAGGCTTGACCTGTCAGTCGTGGAAGAGACGCGACGAAACGGCGCTTAAACGCTCCGCTCTCAGCCGGCCGGCCGCGTCGCATGGCGGGCCACGGCGCGGCATGTGTGACATGCCCTGCCATCCCGCCCGGCTCTACTCGATTCGGCCAGGGAGGTTATAAAATACAAGTGGGCCCCGGCCGGGCGGGGCGGCGGCCCATGAGCTGCCATGAGCGGAGCATGGGTACAGCCGCCGGGACGGGACGGGACGCGTCGGGACAGCACCGGCCCAAACCGCCGGTGGTGACGCGGCGCGGCGCGGCGGCGGCAGCGGCGGCGGCAGCGGCGGCGGCGGCGGGTTTGTCGTCAGACCGCCGTCGCCGCCGCCGCCGCCTCCGCCACCACTGTATGTAACCTTTCGGTCCATTCGCTCGCCGGGACCAGCCGGGCGGCCGGCCGCGAGGTCCGGGAGAGCGAGGTTTTGACCGAGAACCGCGTCGTGGAACGCCATAACCATAAATGAAAATACGAAAAAGACGGGGGAGGGGGGGGGGGGGGTGACGTGTGACGCGGCCAGACGCAAGCAGCGACCAGCCGGGGGAGAGGGGGAGAGGGGTGCTGTGTGCGAAGCCTACTCCTCGTCCTGCCTGTCTGTCTGTATGCCTTCTGTCCGACCGACCGCCTGACAGGCGCAGCCAGGCGGCGGAGATGCGGCCGATACGGAATCCGGTGACGTCGGAATAGCCAAGCGACGCTGCTGCCTGCTTGTCTCTGGACGCGAGCAGTGTGTGTGTGTGTGTGTGTGTGTGTGTGTGTACGGGGCATGTCATTGACCGTTGGGGTTGGGCCGCGACACGGTGGTGCGCGGCGGCGGAGGCGGCTATGCAGTGTCAAGCTGCCGCCGCCGGTGCCCCCCCCCCCCCCCCCCCCCACTCCCCTCCGCACCGCCCACCCCGCCCCGCGCCCCGCGCCGCTCTGGCACCCAAAACATGCAACATGTGCCTAGCCACGCAGGGACACGGCCTGACACCGGCGTCACCCCCCCCCCCTCCCCCCCATGCTCTATTTATGACCCCGTGTATGTGCACCCGCGCATGACGCCCCCCCCCCCCACCCCAAACTGCCGTAGCTCTTCAGTCGGCCCCACCCTGTGCGGAAACAATTGGCGGTCATTTGAGACGATGGGTGGCGGGGCGGGGCGGACAGGGCGAGTACACAGCAGCGCAGCGCATGCCCGTGCGAGGCTTCGGCCTCTCTCTCTCTCTCTCTCTCTCTCTCTCTCTCTCTCTCTCTCTCTCTCTTTCTCTCTTTCTCGCATCTCCGCATCTACGGAGCTCTCTCACACAAACTTCCCCGGTCTCTCTCTCCGTCAGTATGTCTCTTTTTCTCTCTGCCGAGTGCTTAACGCAGGCGTTACTGAGTTTCTGGACGACCGCTTCCGCACGTAACGCATCTAATTTCGCACGGGATCTGCGGGCCGCGGCCACGCCGGCAGCGAGGTGCCGGAGTCACGCACCCCGGACCAGGGCCCGCGTCAACCCGCCCCCACCTCCTCCACCTCCTGCACCCCCGGCAACGGCGGCGGCGGCGGCAGCGGCGCCTCGAATCAGCCGCCCAGCGCCACCCACTTGACCGGAACTGACCACAGACCGGGTGCGATGATACAGGCCCATGCGGGTTACCATGCGCTCGACTGTGGACGGCACGGCGGCGCGGCACGACGGCTGTACACACATACTCTCACTCTCTCGCTCTCACGTGCCGAGTGCCGAGTGCTTATCACTGGTTATCACGACGCCGTGTCACAGGCAGCCATCGCAGAGAGAGAGAGAGATAAGACGACGGCGATCAAGCAGCACAGTTTTCGCTTCTCCCTGCGTGGGCGGACCGAACCCAGAGTTCCCCCCCTCCCTCCTCTCTCCTCTCTCTCTCTCTCCCTCTCCTCCTTCTGGGGGGGAGGGGTGTGCTGATTGTGCACTGGTAAACAACGGCCGCCTGCACGGCTCGGGTCATTAGGTTGGCGGGCGCCGAGGGAGGGCGACGCCGCCGCCACCGCCTGGGCGTCGGCCGTGTCCTCTTCCTCGTCGTCATCATCATCATCATCAACGTGATCCTCGTCGCCGGCCGGGCTGGACAGGCGCCAAATCAGCGCCGCCACCGTCGTCGTGGCGCCTTGATGGGCGGCCCGACACGCCGAGCGCGGCCAACGAGGCCCACGTCGCGGTGGCGGCGGCGGCGGCGGCGGCGGCGGCGGCGGCGGCGGCGGCGGCGGCGGCGGCGCGCGGCCCCGCCCCGCCCGTGTCCGCGGCCCTCCCGGAGCACGTGGACGTGGCCGCTGCCGCCACGCGAGCTAATCCACGCTCGCAGACGGAGCGGTGTAGACGGGCCTCGCGGGGAGAGGCGGTGCCTGGCGGGGCCCGGCGGGGCCGAGGCGCGCCGGCAACAGCAGCGGGCCGCCCCGCGTGTGCTCACCGCGGCGACCGCAGCGAAAAAGGTGGGGCAGATGAAGGGGAGGGGGGCGAGGGGAGGGGGGCGTCGGAGGCGGCCTCCTTGCACGTCTGCTGGCCTTGCCGGCGTCGCCGTGTCGACAAAACCGCGCCGCGGACATGAATGAGGAACGGGACGAGAGAGGCCTGCCATGGCCCTGCCTGCCTGTCTGTGCCCCACACACACACACACACAGTCACACACGTGACTGCTCTCGCGACGAGCCGAGACACGTAGCCGAAGGAGGAGGAAGAGGAGGAGGAAGAGGAGGAGGAGGAGGGCGCAGTCGCCGCTGCAACTCACAAAGCACTCACACACACTCACACACATACACACACACATGCAATCTCCGTCTCTCTCTCTCTCTCTCTCTCTCTCTCTCTCTCTCTCTCTCTCTCTCTCTCTCACACACACACACACAAACACACACTGCGCCGGTCGCGACGACGATCCGGTCGGCGTGGTGCGCGCCGTGCGTCCTGCCCCCGTCCACACATCCTCGTGCACACAGAGTGCGTGGTCGTGACGTGCCGCGCGGCGGGGAGGAGGGCGTCGTCGCCGCCTGCCGTTCTAGAGGACGGCGCGGAACAGGTCGCCGCCGGCGCCGCCGCGGGGACGACGACGTCATTGCATCACGAGCGATTAGCCGATGAGCGAAAGCAAACGTCGGCGTCCTGTCCGGCCCCGGCCCGGCCGGCCAGGCTGGCGAGAGGCGGCGGCGGCGGGGCCGGTACACCAGGCCCGACCCGACCAACCCTGAAACACGTCCCACTTATGCGGCACCCTGTTTTCGAGACTGTTATTGTTGTCATTGTCGCACACGGCGGCCCCTCGCTCTCTTCCTCCTCCTCCCTCTTCTCTTCCTCCTCCTCCTCCTCCTCTCCATCTTGCCCCATCGTAACGACGTCCCGCCATTTCGAGAAAATCTAAAAACAGCGCCCGTCCTGCCTCTGCCCCGGTCCTCTCCTCCGTGCCCGCGGAAGGGGTTGCGTTGCGTGGCCCGCGGCCCCGCGGCCCAGCGGCTGCGCCTGTCAGGTCAGCCGGGGAGGAGAGGGGTGGAGTGGCGGGCCCCGCTTCGGGTCTATTGACGCCGGCGTCTAAACTTTCCGCACCCGTTGGTAGGCAAAAAGTGGCACGTTGCCTGTGTCGTGCCGGGGGGCTGCCGGACCGGGCCTGGCGCCTCTACCTCGCCGGCCGGCCGGCTGCGGGGCCGGGGCCGGGGTCGGGGGAGGGGAGGGGGTTATATTTAGAAGGACGAAGGCGTCGGCCAGGCCGGGCGGGTCGTGCGGGCCGTGCCAGGACCAGGCCAGGACCGGCCCAACCCGCTCGGCCGGGCCGTGCGCCGGCCGTGCCTATGCCAGGACGGGAGCGAGCAGGGCAGGGCAGGGCGCTCGGGTCGCGGGGTCCGCGGCCTAGCTTAAGCGTCTGCCGAGCCGAGCCGGGCCGAGCACATGAAACCGGTTCCGGTGCGAGCACGTGCCCTGCATGCTCCCAACCCGGCCGGCCCGCGGCCCACGGTGCCGGTCAGGCGAGGGGCGTGGGACGGAGAGGGAAGGCGTTTGAGACGGAGACGGCAGATACTGTAGGAGCGGCGGCGGCGGCGGCGGCGGCGGCGGCGGCGGTGGCGACCGCGGTGCGGCAGGCCGCGGCACGGTGTCGCGGGGCGCGAGGCCAGAGCGGGGCAGAGGCGTGAGGGGGGAGGGGGGAGGGGCGCCCGCAGCGCAGCCAGCGGAGCCTGCCAGAGCCTCGGACAACATGGGTTCCGGTCCTGGGACGGGCAAGGCCTGCAACCTTGCCGCCGCACCGCGCCGCGCCGCCGCCGTGCTGGAATCTGCGTCCAGGAGTCCGCGGCTACCTCCATCGCCCCCCCCCCCTCCCCTGCCTATCGAGTCCAGTTTTCTTTTAGAACTGTGCAGTGCGGCCGTCTTCTATTTCTGCCATGTTTGCTGGTATCGGAGCGGGCCGCCGCACGCACAGCAGAGAGAGAAAGAGAGGGGGGGGGGTGCCCCGTAGGAGAGCGAAGAGCGAGAGAGAGAGAGAGAGAGAGAGAGAGAGAGAGAGAGAGAGAGAGAGAGAGACTGACGGAGATAGGTAGTCGGGAGTGAGAGAGACGGGCCCGAGTTGACGGTTTCGGAATCGCGCGCTGCTGGGCGCTGGGTCAGTGATAACACTTGGAGGTCGACGGCCCGTGCGTCCCCGCCACGCCACGCCCCGCTCGCGGCACAAAACCCATCTCTGCCACCCCGGACTTGGGCCGCACTAGTCACCCTGCTGTGGGCGCGGCGGCGCGGCGGCGGCGCGGTGCACCACGTACTCGTGCACCGTGCACCGGGCGGGGGCCGCGGGGGTCGCGGGGCGGGCAGAGTAGAGCCATCGACAACTCCACTCCGGCGGGAACCGGTTCCGGACGCGGCGCGGGTGGTGGCGGAGGAGGGGTGCGCGGGCGGGGCGGGGCGGGGCGGGCCGAGTCACGAGACGTGTGGACACGGTGGCGGGGAGGAGAGGAGTGGGGGAGGAGAGGGAGGAAGGGGGGGGGGGCACGGCGACGGGGACCAACCATCTAACGAGCAGAAAACCAGATGAATGACGACAAACGCCGCAAACGCGAACAAACAGGCGACCGGGGCGATAACATACAGCGTGCTCGGCGCGGCGCGGCGGCACGGCGGCACGGCGGGGATTGCGTCGGCGTGGGCCGCTGCCGCGCCGCTAGGAGTGTGAGCGCAAACGGCGTAGTGACAGCGGGGCGAGGGCGGGGGAGCGAGAGAGAGGGAGAGGGAGGGAGGGAGAGAGAGTGAGGGAGAGAGGAGGAGAGAGAGGAAGAGAATATCGGTCTGCGCCTCAAGGGCACAGGGCATTGTACCTCGTGGGCTTGTCGTGCGTGTGTGTGTGTGCTTCAGTAAAATCTCTAAACATACCGCGGGCTGCCTCTGCCCTGCCCGTGAGCCCCGCGTGCTCCGTCCCTCGTTGCCGCCGCGGGACACCTTATGATTATTCTGGGGAGAGACACGATAGGCACCCTGTGGCACCCCCACACCCCGCCCTGCGCGTGGCAGCAGCAGGTGCACCCTGTGGTACAGGAGGACACATCACTCTCGGACATCGCCATCACCGGCCCACAGTACACGTCGAGTCTGAAAGCCTTGTGCTGCATGCTGCGTGTCAAAGCAGCACGGCCTCCCACGGACCTGACCCGACCACCACGATTCGCATCACACACACCCACACCCACATAATATACTTTTTTTTTATAAACTGGATCTCTTTTACGGCAGGATAACATAACGTGTCACGGACGTGTCAATGGCGACGACCTGTCGAGGCCGCGCCGTGGCGTGCCGTGCCGGCCAGGTCCGGTCTGGCGGCCGGCGGGGGCGCCCCGGCGGTCCAACGAGACGAGGCGGCATCGCACCGACGAGCCCCACGCAGGCCGGCGGCAGTCCGACCGGACACGGCACTGAGCGGCGGCTGCGGCCGCGGCCGGCGGCGCCGAGGTTACCATACCTCGCTGACGCACCTGACGCCGCCACCGCCGCCTCCCGTGTGTCAGGTGTCGGGAACGGAGGGGTACGGGGAGCGACAAAATACACAACTCCCATCGAACACACATACACGCGCAGGTCGTCCGGCTGCGAGGAGCGTTCGATAACAGGGGATTACGTCGGGGGGTGCGGGCGGCATTTATGTTGGATAACAGAGGGGCGCTGCGCGCGCGAGGGAGGGGAGGGGAAGGGAGTTATTTCGCGGCATGAACTGGACGTAAGTTATGTAAATGCGGCTGTAAGGATGCCGCGTGTAGCCGGGCTCGACTGGAGACAATGAGGGAGTGGCGTGGACAGCACAGCACAGAGGGGGCCGGCGCCGCTTCTCCGGGGGAGGGGGCCGCGGGGCCGGGGCAGGTTTGCTGGGGGGGGGGGGGGCCGCCTTCGGAGTGCGGGAAGGGAGGGAGGAGGGAGGGGGAGAAAGGGGGGAAGAGGGAGGGGAAGGGGAGCGAGTCTGACAGCATGGACCGGACCGCCACGACCGCGCGCGTTCCACGGTGTTGTCTTATCTTTGGATGCGTTGCGCAAGTCGTGCGGAGCCGGGACAGAGCGGTGGGGGAGAGCGAGCGAGAGAGAGAGAGAGGAAAGGAGGAAAGGGGGGGGGGAGAGACTTTTAAAGTTTTTCGCATGCTCTAGTGGGGGAATTTTTTTTTACAGTATAGGCCGGGGAAAGGGTAATTTTGTTATGATGTTTTTAAAAAATGGTTAAATGCTGGTCATATAGAGTGCATTTTGTAGTGTATGCCGTGAGATGAGGTGAGAGGGACCACTACCCAAAATTACAATGAGAGAGAGAGAGAGAGAGAGACGTACAGACAGATAGAGAAGGGGGAGGGGACAGTGTCAGTCCCCGAAAGACGAAAGGCCAAACGGTCCCATCGCACATCGCGCTCGATCCCGCCCGCCCACCGACCGCGGCCGACGCGGCCGGCACGGACGGCTGACGACAGACAGACACTGTAGTGAGAGCACGAGCCGGTGTCTGCTCTAGTCCCCGGCTGACGGCTGCCGGCTGGCGGGGCTGCAGGCTGCACTTACCCGGCTGTCGCCAGCCCGGCCGCAGCACTGGAGGGGCGGCACCCGGCGGCGCCCCTGTACCGACACCGACACACCCTCTAGACACTCGGCCGGCTGCCGTGGCCGCCGCTGCTGCTATATCCAGTGCGTACCATTGGCGAAGAAGTGCCGGATCCACTTCTTCTTGGGCCGCGGGGGCGCCCAGTCGACGCGGGCCTTGTCGCGGCCCGAGTCCGCGGCCGGCTCCACGACGGCGTCCCCCTGCGAGGCGACGGCGACGGCCGGCCGCCGCGCGTCCTCGTCGTCGTCCTCGTCGTCGACGCCGTGGCCGCTGCCGTGGTAGCGGCCCACCATGGCGCCGTCCTTGGCCGGGGCCCTGGCCGAGGCCCTGGTCGACACCACCGCGAAGGACTTGGGAGCCTCGGCCACCAGCACGCCCATCCTCTTGTCCCGGTTGTCGCGGCGCTCGGGCAGCTCAGCTCGCGGCAGCACACGTCACATGCTTGGGGCGCCGGCACGCTCTTTCTCGCTCGCTCGCTCGCTCTCTCGCACGCACACACGTCGCGGGGCCTGGCCGTACCGCGGGCGCGCCGTCTCCGACCTGTCCACTGGCGTGCGCTGCACTGACGGGAGGGGACGGCCGGGGCCCCGGCAGCGGCGGCGGCAGGCGGCCCCAGCCCGTCCACGACGCCCGCCGGTTCGCCGTTCGTCGCGCCGAAGCCGAAGCGCCCCCACCACACCGGCAGCAGGCTCACGCGGCTAGCGCCTCTCTCCCTCTCTCTCTCCCTCCCTCCCCCTCCCTCTCACCGCCGGGGCCGGGCGGTCTTCTGATCCATGACGTCACAGCACATCGCGACACGCACAGCCGCCAGCCGCCCCCTTCAATTTTGTTTTGGTTTTGGTTTTCTGACTCCTTCGCGCCTTGCAACCTTTCGCCCCCCTCCCCCAAATCACAACAACTCGCACGTCTTGTGGCCAACACACACATTGCATTATTCACTCATTAAGTCTCGCACATTGTGTTATCCTAATCAAGGCGCATTACAAATGTGGTTGAGCGCGCCGTTTTGTTTCTGTGGCTTAGTAAGT
Source organism: Megalurothrips usitatus (assembly GCA_026979955.1). Classification (NCBI taxonomy): domain Eukaryota; kingdom Metazoa; phylum Arthropoda; class Insecta; order Thysanoptera; family Thripidae; genus Megalurothrips; species Megalurothrips usitatus. The sequence continues at coordinate 8,356,813 of CM049600.1, read as the reverse complement.
GGTCCTTGGATAAGACGCCGTCTCACTTTGCCGGGCCAAAACAGAGTGGGCGCGTGTGACTCGGTTATTCGGCAGCGCCCCATGGGCAACGCCGGCCGCGCCGGACTTCCCCGAGCCTCGCCGGACGACGGCTAGGTTCAACTGGCCTTTGAACGTTGAGCTCCGTTGCCGCTATCGACAATGGGATCGCCTAGCCAGCCGCAGCCCGGCGGGGAGCGGGGAGCGGGGAGCGGGGCTGGGTGGGGTCACCGGGGGACACCGGCTCTCCGGAGACACTCAGACATGACCGTCGGGGACCCGCGGACGCGGCCGCTGCCGTCAGGTGCGCCGTCGTGGGGCTTACTCAGGAGGATCCGGGGCCCACTCAGGGAAGGGCGCATGTGCAGTATCCTTACGGCGTCCCCGGGAGTACCGTATCCTCGACTTCCAAAAGGCATAAAAATAGCAATTATGACTCCGAATCTTGCAAGCAGGCATTCCAAACATTTGTCAAAAAAAAATAATTTAAAAGTTTTTTGTGGCTTGCTTCAACAAGTTTATTCTCTCCTCGCTGTGAGGGTGGTGCCGGGGGCGGGGTGCTGAGGCATCTGCCGAGCGGCGCAGGCTGAGCTAGGGAGCCCTGTGGGTACAGGTCCTCTGGGCTCAGCCTGGACAAACATTACTCGGCGCATTATCTCCCGTTGACCGCGCAGATTAAAAGCGGTGGCTTTATTTGAACTTGGAGCCGCGGCAGTGGCCGGCCGCCACCCGCCGTGGAAGCGAGTCACACGACCGGCGGGCGGCGTCCCATCTGCTGCTCGCTCACCCGGGAGGGTCCGGCCGAGCAGTCTCCGTACACACGGAGGTGGTCGGCGTACGCGCGCCCCGCCACGCCCCGCCACACCCCGCCACGCCACGCCACGCCACGCCACGCCACGCCACGCCACGCCCCGCGCCGGACTTCATAAGTCACGAGACCATTCTTGCGGGTCGGCTTCTGCTATCAGTGCCCGGGGAAAACGGTAAATATTTATTAGCACCGGCGGCCAGCACTGCTCGACGGCCCAGCATTGGAGAGAGAGAGAGAGAGAGAGAGAGAGAGAGAGAGACAGAGAGACAGAGACAGAGAGAGAGACAGAGAGAGAGAGAGACAGAGAGAGAGAGGGGGGGAGATACGGGGATAACAGATGCTGAGAGAGAGAGAGAGAGAGGGAAGAGGAGATAGAGAGAATAAGGGATACTGAAAGAGACAGAGGAGAGGGCGATGGGATGGGGTATGAAAGGACAGAGAGAGAGAGAGAGAGAGAGAGAGAGAGAGAGAGAGAGGGACAGAGAGAGAGAGAGTTTTGCCAATAAATCTGTGTGCGCAGCCTGGAAGCCGGGTCTAGGCCCGGGCCTAGACAGCCCTGCGGCTGCCCGCCACAGTACCAGTGCTGCTGCACCGGCTGCGGGCCCTGCGGGCCCTGCGGCGGGCTGCGGCGCTGACCGCCCGGCGGGGTGGGCCGGCCCGCCGGGCACGCGTGCGCAGCGCGCTGCCTGCCTCCACGGCGCTCCCCACGCTCCGCCGCCGTGGAGGAGAGACTGGCCGCGTCTGTCCGTCACCGGCTGACAGGTGCGCGACGGCAGCGGCGGCGGCGGCAGGGCGGTAGCACGATGACGCACACACACACACACACACACACACACACTGGGTCAGAGCTAAAGGGCACAAGGACAGGGAGCGTGCCGCCGCAGCATAGTTATGCATTCCGAAACCAGAGCGCCTTCCTGTAATGCACGACGCTCCCGCCCGGATGTCGGAGCGAGCAGCTGCTCCCCTCGGCCACCCGCGACAGTCCAGCGCGTTCCGAACGGCCGTCCGTCCCCCGCATGGTAACCCCGCTATGATAACAAGTGCAGGTGACGTCTGCTGTGAGGGCCGCGTCACCGTTGCCTCGATCCCGAGCGATTAGAGCGCTGTGCTGCAAAGTGTCGGTCTCGAGACGCGGCGGCCAGCCCCGACCTGGCGTCTCTCTCTCTCTGCTTGCAGTACCGCAGTCAAATGGGGCGTCCCGCGGTCTCACTCGCACCCGCTGTTGTTGCGCCGCGCGCGCATGCGATATTCTGGTCGCAGCGCGTTAGCATTCGCCGCTGAAGATGGTCGCTGAACCGGGTGTGCAGGTGAAGCTACTGACCCCGGCGGGGCTCGGCGGGGGGCCTTGCGGGGTCCCCCTGCCGTCCCCTGTGAAGTGTCTGCCGGTGACAACTCTATCGGCCCGCTATCTATGCGCCGCCCAGCGCCGCCCAGCGCCGCCCCTCCCCTCCGGAAGCCCTCCTCCAGCCCCGTCATTACACATGCATGCGGGCCCCTCATTTGGATTCTGCTGGTTATCCGCCAATGGATACTAAAAAGGGCTTAATCGGTCACAATCGCGCGGGGCGCGCCGCGCCGTCCACACGCCGGAGGTGCGAGAGAGACGGGATGGCCCATTTGACTGCAACAGTGCAAGAGAGACGAACGACGCGCGGTCGCCGGCATCCTTCTTGCACTCAGTCAAATGCGGCGCCCCCTCGCCCCCTCTCCCTCACCGCGCCGCCGATACACACCCCTTACTGTCAGGGGGCGCGGGGACACGGCGCGTGTTTGTGCACCCGTTCTGCGTTACTACACACCCGGCCGAGGCGCTCTACGGCTGCTCCGATAAGCATCGATTGCACTGCAGAGCGCCTGCCATGTGTGTGTGTGTGTGTGTGTGTGTATTGTTTGTCGACCCGAGCCTTCTGCTAATAATAATTGCTGACCCGCTGGGATGTGACTTGGCCGGATTGGGCCACGTGATTTCACACAGATCCGCCGAGGTTTATTCTCATTTTTTCATGTAGGTTTGAGACCTTTCATTCAATCCCATATCAGCTGAAGCCCTCCAAACTGCCAACGGCTTGTCATGATAGATCAATGACGTACGCCGTAGAACTGGAAATCAGACGACTTTTCTGCGACCACCCGAAAGTTTTATTAATTCGATTGTGAATCTCGAGATGTGGAATAACCAGGGTTCCAGACGGCTACTGGATAAAATGTCCACGTTTCCTTCTTTGTATTTTTGTGCTTTCTTTCCAAATACATTTGGCAGGAGTTAACTTTACTGTCACAACTACGACCAAAAAAAAGTTAGAAAATTGAGGATTTCACAGTTTTGAGAGGCAGCCGCCGCACGTACAACAAACCGGCGGCGCTTGCAGTCAGACGGTCAGATGTGTCGCGTTCGCTTCGTCACTCACCTGCAACAGAGAAAGAGAAAGGGGCCGTTACAAACACATTCGCCAAATCCATGAATTACCTAACGCTGTGTGTGACGTCGCGACGGCCGTTACGGGTTCCCTGCGACACGTGTCTGACACACGCACACACACACACACGCTCGCACAGGGTCGGACGCCGCGCACAGCCGCTCAAGCCGGGCCCATTACAATAACCAGTGTGGTGTCGGAGAGGGAGATACGTTTGCATCGCATATTGCCTCACGCCCGGCGGCGGCGTCCGGTCGGACTGGGCGGCTTCTCTCGGGGACCGGCGGCGGCCACCGCCGCTGCCGCCGCCGGGGGCAGCCGCACCAACCCCCGCCGCCGACGCGGCCCCGCGGCACCCTCCCGGCCGACAACAACCTGTTGCGCGGCGACGCCCCGCGCAGACCCCGGCGGCGCCCTCTGGTGACGACGGGCCTAACCTCAACTCGCTGCCGCGGGGACCACCAAGCGGCCAGGGGGAAAGGGGTTTTACACTAAGCGGGAAGAGAGAGAGAGATAGAGAGAGAGAGAGAGAGAGAGAGACAGACAGAGACAGAGAGAGACTCCAGTGCCGGCGGCTGCGCCCCGTCGGCGTCGCGCCCCCACGCAAGGCGGCCGCGTCCCGGGACCCGCAGCGCCATCTGTGTCGCGCGGCGGGAACTCTGTCCGCGGGGCCGGGCGCTGCGGCGCTGCGGCGGCGCGGAGTGCGGCGTATCTGCGAGGGGGAAGGCACCGCGCGAACTCTATCCACCTCGCGGCCGGCGCGCGGACCGGCTCGCGGGCTCGAGCGGCCGTGCACGTGCACGTGAGCCGCGGTGCAGCGCGGCGCACGCCGCACGAGCTATCGCATAGCCCCGCACAAAAGCCCATTGTCTCCGGAGCGGGCCTCGCCGGCAGGGAGCTCACTCTTGCGGTCGGTGTATCGTTCTACAATATCATCTTGTCGGTGCCTTTGTGCGTGCCATGAAAAATCTCACACCTCCTTAAACATACGCCAAATAAAAATGCAGCCCCCCCCCCCTTCCCTCTCACTCTCTCTCTCTCTCTCAGGTAAGGATTCGCGAGGAGTTTTCAGATTTCCCGCCATCGCTTGACCGTGTGCTGCAGCGGGGGCTTTTACACTGTGTACAGCGGCATGGCCGCGGGGAACCGGTTCCTCCCTCCCTCCCGGCCCCTACAAGCGGTGCGGGGCCGTGCGGGGACGGGGTAGGGTTCGAACATGACGACGTACCGGCCGGGCCGGCCGGGGCACTGCCGCTGCAGGGACACCGTGCAGCGATCACCTCTCTGCGACCCTCTCTCTCTCTCTCTCTCTCTCTCTCTTTCTCTCTCTCTCTCCCTCTCTCTCTTCCTCCCAATCTCTCCCTCTATCTTAAATCCCCCGTGTGTTCTCTTTCCTCCTGCAAAACCGATAGCAAGCCAGAAGGGCGTACGGGGGGGGGGGGGGGGGAGGCCCTTGCAAACATTTCGCAAGCGCGTCCGCGGCAATGCAGCAGCAGCAGCAGTGGCGTAGCCGGGCCGGGGCACCCCGAGGGGGGGGGGGGGGGGGGGCAGCGCGCAGCTCGGCTCAGCCCGGGTCTGGCCGCCTAGACTCCGCCGCCGCCGAGCGGAGCCAGGCGGAGCCCCGTGGAGGCAGGCAGTCCCGGACGGCAGCGGCGCGCGGCCGCACCGGCGGCTGCCTACCCTCTAGGCGGCCCACCCCACCACCACCACCACCACCACCCACCACGCCTCGTGTCTCGTGCTTGCGGTTTTGTTTTAAACACACGCGCATTTCACCTGTATGCCGTGCCTGGCAGATTTTAGGCTATTCATCGCGCCCTGCAGCGGTGGGCTGCATCGGAGGGAAGGGGGGGGGGGAGTCAGTCGTGTAGGCGTCGCTGAGGAGGGGGGGAAGGGCGGTGTGCAAGAACGCAGTGCAAAAAGAGGGAGAGAGAGAGAGAGAGAGAGGGAGAGAGAGAGAGAGAGAGAGAGAGAGAGGGAGGATGGGGGGGGGGGGGTACACGTCACCTCATCCGCGGCCACGTGCTGCGCATGGTGCTGGTGCTCGCGCCCCCCGCGGACCCGACCCGGCCGACCCGACGCCCCCCCCCCCCTCCTCCTCCACCTCAGCAGCAGCGGCAGCAGCAGCAGCATCCCCACCACGGCGCGCGGCCGCCGCCGCTGAGCTGGGCGGGCCACGTGAGCGACCCGGTCCGAGGAGAGCGGCACAGCGGCGCAGCGGCACAGCGCGGCCAGCCGGGGAGCCGGCCGGGTGTGCGAGGGAGACCGCGGGCCGCCAGGCCGCCGGGCGTCGCGGGGGGCACTGGCACCGCGGCACCGGCAGCGCCCGGCACTCTACCGGTACTTCTCTCTCTGCCCCCCCCTCTCTCTCTGTCTCTCTCTCTTCCTCTCACTCTCTCTGTCTCTCTCTTCTTCTTCTCTCTCTTCTTCTCTCTCTCCGCACCCCCGCGGACCGGAACCGGCCCGGCGCTTCCTTCCTCTCCCGGTCTGCGGTCGGTTCTGGGGCGGGAAAACATCGCCGGGGTGCGGTTAGGGCGCGCGGACTCGGGGCCGTGCCGTGGCGTGTCGGGGGCCGGGGGTGGAGTCCGCCACCACCACGTCGGGTCGAAGGGAAGCGCCGCGCGCCGGGAGAGAGGGTGGGGGTTGTGGGGAGCGGCCCGGGTACGCGGCGCCGCGGGGTGCCAAACTGCCCCGCCACACGCCGCCGCGGCACGCCGGCACGCCAGCACGCCAGCAGCCCGCGCGCGCGCACGCCGCTTCACTTTCGCGGTCGGACCTGAAATAGTTGTCTAAAATTATTCGGCTTTCGGCGCGCCGCTCTCTGTGTGTGCCTGGCTGCCGGTATCCGGCCCGGCACCGGCGCACTCGGGAGCACTACTGGCCGGGCCGTACGTGCGCCGCCGCCGCCGCAGCAACAGCAACAGCAGCAGCAGCACAAAGCAGAGCGGGCCGGGGCCCGGCGGCAGCGCGCGAAAACCGAACGCGCGGGCGGCCGCGGGGACTGCGGGAGGGAGGGGGGGGGGGGGCGCATTCCCAAGCACACACGATGACCGGCACGGCCGGCACGGCGCGCTCCAAACAAGACAAGTATTTTCGTCGGTTTCCCCCGCAGCCTTGGCGGACCTTGGCACAATGCGGTGTTGCTGCCGATGCCCGCGTACACACAGCGGGCCCGCCCTTCCCGTCCTCGCCGCCGCCGTCGTCGTCGTGGTCCTCGTCCAGGGTGGCGGCCGCCGGGGCTTCGACGGCGGCGGTGGCGGCGGCGCACCTTGCAGTGGTGCCAACAGTGCGGTGCAACAGTTGGCTGCGGCGGCCGGCGCAGGACGCAGTCCTGTCCGCCCTGTCCTGTCCTGACCTTGCAGGGAGGGGTCGGATTCGGTGCAGCCGCCGCCGCCGCCGCCGTGCTGCGGGGGGCAGCCGAGCGTGGCGTACATAGCGGGGCCGGCGGGGCCGCGAGCACGGCTATCGCGTCGCGACGCGGCGCAGGCGGCATGACCTGGCATGACGCGTCCGCCGTCGCCGCCGCGCCGTCGGCCTCCCGAAAACGCAGATACCTCGAAACACATCCGAGAGACGATTCCGACGACTGCCGCCGCCCGCTGTGCCCGCCCTCCCCGCCCTCCGAGCTGCTCTTCCAGCCTTCTTTGGAGCGGCAGCAAATCTGGACGCCGCCTTCTCGGAACTCTCTCTCTCTCTCTCTCTCTCTCTCTCTCTCTCTCTCTCTCTCTCTCTCCCTCTCTTATGTAGCACCCCATGAGGGCGACAGAGAGAGCGCTACGAAAGCGGTGTTCGAAATCAGCTGGCCGGCGTAGCAGCCGGTGGTCATGACTGCACCTCGCTCTCGTCCGTGGCGGCGGCGGGGAGGAGGAGTAGGAGGAGGAGGAGGAGGGGGCACGGGGCTCGTTTTTCCCGCCATCCGCGCGGGTCGCTCGCAAAAGCTGTGGCAACAGCGCTGCTGCACCGCACCGCACCGCGACCCTCCGGCCGGCGGCGGACCCGGACCCGGCCGGAACACCGCACCGCCGGCCGGGCCCCTTGCAGCCGGGGGATAGGCAGTCCCGCCGAGCGCGCGTGTAGCCCTGCCTCCGCGGCGGCCTACGTCCCCGGCGCCAGCACTCCACGCGAGGCTATTGCCTCCAGCAGCTGCCCGCTCTCTCTCTCTCTCTCTCTCTCTCTCTCTCTCTCTCTCTCTCTCTCTCTCTCTCGCACAACGGTCTGCGGCTGGTAACGGCGCCGGGGGTCGGGGCCGCCCCGCCCTCCGCCGGGCCGAGCTATCTTGCCGCGGTGCGGGCGGTGCGGGCGGTGCGGGCGGTGCGGGCGCACCCACCCCCTCGCCGGCGCCGCCGGTCCCCGTCCCACCCCCCGGCCACGCCAACGCCAGTGCGCAGTCCGGGCCGGCCGAGCCGGCGGCCCCCGGGCCACAGCCAGCAGCCAAGTCCCTCCACCCCCAGCGAAGCAAGGGAAGCCACCTGTTCGCGCGGCCGGAGGGGGAGGGGCGCAGAGGGCGCTGGTGGCGCCGCCGCTCCGGGGCGCCCCCCCCCCTGCCGTCACGTGCTCGGCCCACACACTCCCGTGTGGCGTCCGCGCGCGCCTTGTTACCCGGACAGAAATGGAATGGCGGCGGCGGCAGAATTACTCCCCGCCGGCCGACCCTCGCCGCGACCACGTGCCCGCCGCCGCCGGGGGAGGGGAGGGGCGAAGGGGAGGGGGGGGGGAGCCTAGAGCCGGGGCTCCGCAGGGTGTGTTGTGCGCTCGGGCCGCGGCTTCAACACAGGCCTTCAGCCCAGCTCACCTCTCGTCCGGCTAGAGACGATCCCCCCCCCCTCTCTCCCCCTGCTCCCGCCCCTTCCATGTCCGCGTGCACTTCACATGATGCGCCTCGCCTCGCCTGGTTATCGACCCGTGTTATGATGCGTCACACACACCCACGTCGCGCGCCGACTCGGACGATCCCGCGCACGGCCTTTGGAGCTCTGTCTCTGTCGCACTGCAAGAGACAGTCAAGACAGAGAGAGAGGAATAAGGAATGAGAGAGAATAAGAGAGAGAGAGCAAGCTGGGAGTCGTCCTGCAGCCCTTCCCGACCCGTAGCCAACAGACTGTGAACAGCGGGTGCCCGAGGTGTCCCCCCCCCCCCTCATGTCCGCCTTTGGTGGACACGGCGACTCGGCAAAGACTTCGAGGGACCGCAAATTTTTGCATGGAGACAGAGATCGGGAGGGTGGAGGGGAGCGGTAGGGAGAGAGAGAGAGAGAGAGAGAGAGAGAGAGAGAGAGAGAGAGAGAGAGCGAGAGAGGAGTCCCCGCCGTGCTTGACCCCGATCCGAACAGGGAGAAGACGAGAGGAAGGGAGAGAGGAGAGAAGAAGAGAGGAGAGGAAGGGAGATCTGCCCGATCCGCGACCGGCCGACAATCAGTGCTAACGAATGGTACTGGTCAGCCCGGGCGCACCGAGAGAGAGAGAGAGAGAGAGAGAGAGAGAGGGGGGGGGTCAGAAGAAGAAGGAGGAGGGGGAGGAGGAGGTAGAAGGTCGGGTCCCGCAGCCCGGAGTATCGCCCTGTCACCGGCACCTTCGTGCATAGCAAACAGCACTGACGCTTACCGCGCTGGGCCGGGCGGGGGGAGGGGGGGGGGGGGTAACTTATTTCATTAGAAGTCCATCTTTGTCCGTCACGTTTTGGAGCGTCATGAGTGTGTGTGCGTGTGTGTGTGTGTGTCACACGGATGGCGTAGACTGATAACACCGTGATAAGCCGCGTTACAGGTGTACGGCAAAGATTACAAAACAAACGCGCCGTCAGCGACGGCAGCGGCAGCGGCGGCAGCGGCGGCACCGCCCCGCGCCGGCAGAACGGCAGGTTCGGTAAGGCGGCGGTGCGTTTTCCACGCCCGCGTCCGCTCCTGGAGGAGGACGACGGCGAAGGCGAGGCAGAGGGCAGAGAGTAGGGAGGCTATCAGAAAACGCCTGATGGGATTCACAGCAGGCGGTGGCGGCCGTGAGCACACACACACACACACACACACACACACACACACACAGTCACATGCCATCGTGTGTTGCAGCGGCCGTCCAAAATAAAAACGAAAATGCCGGCTTCGGTTTGGCGTCCCCCCCCCCCCCTCGTCTCCACACACATGGCCTGCCTGTGTGCATGGCCGGCCGGAGCAAGGAGAAGAAGTACTGGAGGAGTCCCGAGGAGGTGAGGCTGCAGGGGGGGGGGGGGGGGGGCGCCTGTGCAGGTAAGGGGGCTCGCACCAAAAAGACGAAGGGCCGCTGTGCTGGCGAACGTGGGGAGAGTTGCTCTTTATTGAGATTTGTGTGTTGATGTTGTTTGTTGGTGCCGTAGACTTGGCGTCGTTTCTTTCCCCGCGAGCGGTGGAGTTTGTGTGCGTTAGAGAGAGAGAGAGAGAGAGAGAGAGAGAGAGAGAGAGAGAGAGAGAGGCGGTAGAAAGAGAGAGAGATGAGGGAGGGAGACGCGCGAACATGGGGAGGATCGCACGGACCGCAGCGGGCCAAAGCCAATGGCAGGCGGTGCCAAGCCACCCGGCCCGGGGCGGCCCGGCACCGCCTTGTGGCACGGCAGGCGGCGCCTTGTTCGCGTCAACGTCACCGCGTAATACGTACAGGGAGCCGTGACGGCGGTAGAGAGAGAGAGAGCGAGAGAGAGAGAGAGTGTGTGAGTGTGTGATCGGAATCGGTCTGCTGTCGGCTGCTGCAGCGGTGACGGCGCGCGGGTCCGTGCAAGTTCTCTCTCTCTCTCTCTCTCTCTCTCTCTCTCTCCCTCTCTCTCTATCACCCCCACGGGCCCCGGCGGCGCACGCGCAGACCGGCGGCGGCGTCGCGACCCGACGCGGCCGGGTTCAAATGCCGGCACTCTGCCCGCCCCGCAGGACATGTCCGGGAGGAGAGCGAGAGCGAGAGAGTGAGTGAGAGAGAGAATGAGAGAGAGAAGGGGGTATGGGCGTGGGAACGGAGGGGGTGGGGGTGGGGGGAGAGGCACCAGCCCGCTTATACCCGAACCTGACGAGGCGGGGCCGGGAATCGATAGTGGGCAACCCGGCAGCGGCGGAGGGGGCGGGAGCCCCGCCGCGGCATTCCGGTGGGCGACGGGACGGGTCGGGACGGGTCGGGACGGGTCGGGACGGGTCGGGACGGGACGGGTCGGGTCGGGTCGGGAGGGCGACAGGTGGCGGCCCCTCCCCTCCCGCTCTCCCCTCCAGCCGCGGCCGCCACTTCCTCTCCGCAAACCACGTGGCAAGGTAATTACGCCGCGGTGCTCCACGGGGATTCAACAACAACAACAACAACAACAACAGCAGCAGCAGCAGTTGACCGACGCCGCACGTCACCGGGGCCGAGGACGGGAGGCGGCCGCCGGGTGGGTAGGCATCCCCGGGTTCCGCGCGCACGCGTGCCGGGCGGCCGGCCTACCCCGACTCCCGCAGGCGCCCCGCTCCGCCGGAGACATCTGTTTGAGCTTCGAGCTTTGCCGCGTTTCCCCGCCGGCGCGGCGTCTCCTCGTGCTGTCTCGGTGTACTTTCACTTCCCCTTTCGCTGGCCGAGCTCCCGGGCCACCACCCCACAGCTTTGCTTATCACCACAAGTCGCGCACCGCAGGGGGTGGGGGGTTATCCGGGAGGTGGGGGCGCTACCCCCCACGGAGCGCGCGGGGCCCCGCAGGGGGGGCGTGGGTGGGTGGGGGCAGTGGCGTCGCGAGGGTAGCGGGACGCCAAGCGTCGAGGTTGGAGCCGACGACGGGGAAGTGCGTCGCGGAGACGAAGTGCATTCTGACAGCGCGGCGCTGGCCCCGCCCCCCCGCCGCGCCCCCCGGCGTCACGGCTGACTCATCTGCCGCGTCGCGCGACGTCGCCGCTTGACCGTGGCCGTGGCCATGGAGACGGCCGGGGTGCGCACTCTGCTGTGGGGGCCGTCGCCGCCCCGACAGGACGGCGACGCGGCCCGGTCAATACCCTAATCCATACGGCGCGGGGCGGCGTGGTGTGACCGCGCCGGCGGGGCCCCGCAGACGTTACGTCACGCCGACGTGACACGAGCGTGACACGAGCGTGACAGGGCGTGACACGCCGGCGCGAGCGGTCGTGACGCGCGGCCGCGGACGGGCGGCCGCCTTCCGTTAGCCCGCGCGGTCCCATCCGCTGCCTGTCCTGCCCCGGCGTGGCGCCGCGGCGCCGCTGCCTAGGCCCGCGGCCGCCACGCCACGCCACGCCGCCGTCGGGGACCAAACCGCTACGGCGGCGGCGCTCCGGCTGCGCTCGGCAACACGCCGCCGCAGCTGCCACCGCTGCACTGCTGGGTGGGAGTGGGAACCAGGACGCCGCCGCTGCCGCCGCCGCTGCCGCCGGCCGCCTACAAGCTGACGTGAAATTGTGAAGCGACGCGGGAGAACGTCGGCACAAGGCGGGCGGGCCGCGGTGCCGGTGCGGCTGTGCAGCACAGACTACACGTCCTTGACCTGCGTCGGCGGCGGTGGCCGACGCCCGGCCTGGCCGGGGGCGCGAGTGAGCGCGGCCGGGCACGCGGGCACGCCCTGGACGGCCGGCCCTGCGTCTCCGCTCCGCCCTTCGTGGCCGCCCTCGTCCCTCCCATGAATAATGCATCCCGTCATTAGGTGACGGTCCCCTGCAGCGAACAATGCCCGGTCTGACCAGGGGGCCGCGGCGGGGCCGGCGGAGCCGGCGGGGCCTCCAGCGCCGGAGCCTGGACTGCAGCCTGGAGTCCACTGGAGATCCGTGCGCGATTGCTCGGGAGGAAAATCGTAACCGACAGAACAAAGTTTAACCGGGTTTTAGTCCGATGCTGTTTATTTGAAGCGAATGCCACCGAATAGCATGCGATTAATTGACCTGAATCTGTGATGGGGCAAAATTTTGGTTCAGAAATCGACTCATGATTACGCCGTGTTTGAGTTTACCAACCGGCAACGTGAGGCTGGAAATGCTCAAGGACGTAACGGTAAAGAGAAAATCGATTTGTTCCTATTAATCGCGCCGCCAGTCGCTCTAGAATCGTCTCGCCTCCGTCGTCGTCGTCGCCGCTCCCCAGGTCGGAAGGAGGCGGCGGCGCGGCGCAGCTCGCGGTGCCAGCAGCAGCAGCGGCAGCGGCGGCACTACGCCACGCCGCGCCGCCCGGCACAGCGAGAGAGGTCGACGGCCAGCGAGCACCTGCTGGAACAACGCCCTTACCGCCCCCCCCCCCCCCCCCTTTGCGGGCCGTGCGCTGTACTGGGCGCTGCGCCGGGTGGGGTGGGGCGGGGTCTGCGCCTCCTCTGCTAGGGTAGGCAACCGGAGCGCACCGGCTGGCTACAGCGGCTGGAGCGGAGCGCCGTGAAGGGTAGGCAGCGCGGGCGCACGCGTGCGGGCCGGTTGCCTACACTGTACGGCGCTCCGCTCCGGTCGCCAGCCGAGCCAGCCGGTGCGCTCCGCGGTTGCCTACCCTGGTAGAGGGGGCCCGGGTGGCGGCCGCCGCCGCCGGCCAGGGTCGTACAGGCGGACGGTGCCCCTTTGTCGCTAGGTGGCTCCCGGGGCCCCGGCGACGGAAGAGGCGGAGGAGGAAGAGGGGCGAATGCGACGAGGACGATCGATGCCGTGCTCCGGGTGCGTGGCGTCGCGACGTGACAGCGGCGGCACGGCGGCGGCGGGGACCTCCGCGTCCAGGGCCTTGTCCCGGCTAGGCGGCTGACGTATGCTGCCGGACGGACGCCGGGGAACCGGCGCCAAAGTACGGGCGACGTGCCGGCCGGCCTGGAGGGGGCAAGGCTGCCTGCGGCCTGCGGTCCGGCCACGACGGCCGCCGGGGCCACCGGCCACCGGGCGAGGCGTGCGAAAAGTGCGTTGCCCCGCCCTCGCTGCTCGCTGCGCGCTGCGCCCGCCCCACCCACCCCCACGCCAGCCACACCCCCGCCGCCAACCCTCGGGGGCCACCACAGCCGCCACCACCACCACGTCGCGAAGCCGGCGCGTCACACGTCGGGCGCGTCTTGTCTTGCGCCAAGGACGCGAAAAGGGCGCACAGAGAGAGAGAGAGAGAGAGAGAGAGAGAGAGAGAGAACGGAAAGGGGAAATGGGAGGGGGGAGAAGGGTGAAGGATGGAGGGAGAGTGTGTGAAAGTGTGTGTGTGTGTGTGTGTGTGTGTGTGTGCGACAGAGAGGGAGAGAGAAGGGAAAGAGTTTACTGCGAAAATAAAACGATACGTGAAAACGATAAAGCACCGCGGGGCAATAAAAGGCAGGCGGGGAGGGGGGAGGGGGGGTATAGAAAAGAGGAGAAGGGGGCTTGACGACAGAGCAGCAGGACAGAACGGAGGAGAACGCGCCTCTGACGTCCACTGCGTCCAAGTCGTCGGGTCCGCCGCCCTTCCCGTCCCGTCCCGTCCCGTCCAGTTTGTTTGTCCGGCGCGGGCCACGGCACAGCCCGGCCGGGGCCCCGCCTTTGCCACGCTCGCCGGCCCGGCGGAGCCGGCGGGCGCAGCCACATCGCGCTGGTCCGGTCCGGGCCGAGCCCCGGCCGCCGCCCGCCAGGCCGAGGCCCCGCGCCGCGAGCTCCCCGCCCCCGCCCCGCCCCGCCGCTCTCCGCGCCGCACTGCTCCGCACGGAGAGGGGAGGGGCCCAGCCACGGGCCCAGAGGGGCCGGCGGCGCGGTGCGACGCGGTGGCAGCGGTGCCACCGGTGCGGCCCGGGGCCCGGCCGGCCGGCCCATGCTGCTGGGCCCCCGGCCTGGCGTGCTGTCATGTGACGGCCGTGCGCGGCTGTGCCGCTGTGCCGCTGTGTTCCCATCCCCACTGTACCCACACTCACCACGTGCGCGCGCGAGGTGCGCGAGCTGTCGCTGGCGGTGCCTCTCCTGCTCCTCTTGCAGCTCGACGAACTTGGCCGCCTCCAGGAGGGTATCCAGGCTCATGGTGGGTCACTCTCTCGCACCCTCACACATCGGCTGCTTGCGGAGCTTGCTGAGAGCTTGGGCCAGGCCCCGTCCCGTCAACGCGCCGCCACGACTGCTGCAGCGGCTGCAGCAGCGGACACCGGCTTGAGGTCCCCGTAGGGCCTGCGCGGCGCACGGCTGCTGTGGCGGCGGTAGCAGTGGCAGCTGCGGCGTTGGAGGCCGGGCCGGGCGGACCGAGGCCGGCGGCGGCGTGCCTTAAGGGCCCCGGTCCTGAGGAGTCGCCGGAGTCACCTGAGCCCCGCTGGTGGCCGGGGCCGCGGCCTGTACAGCGGCCCGGGCCCGCGCAGCCTGCACGTGCTGCGCGGCCTGCGCCGAGACCTGTGCCGGGCCGCGGGGGGCGATGCCGAGGCCGGGGACGGCGCCGAGGCCAGTCGCAGCATGGAACGAACGCGCGGTGCACAGGGGGATGGCCAGGCGCTGGCAGCCGGTGGCGGCCGGTGGCGGCCGGCGGCGGCCGGGTGCGGCCTCTGACACTATAGCTGTACGTGCTGTGGGGGGCGGCGCGGCGGCGCGGCGGCACTCGGGGGCGGCGCCCGGGAGCGGCACGGCGGGAGCGGCCACGGGAGGACGCGGACGAGGACGAGGCCAGTGCCTGGCCAGGCCCGCACTGATGCGACGCTCGCGCCCGCGACGCTCTCGGCCCATGCCGCCGCCGCTGCCGCCGCCTGCCCGGCCCGCCTCGCCCCACACAGCACAGGCTTTGCCATGAGCCATGGCCAACCTGGGCCGGGCCGGGCCGTGGGACGGGGGCGTGGTGGGGAGGGGAGGGGCGGGGCGCGATGGGGCGTGGCGCAGCCGAGCGGGGCCCGGCAGCCGCGCTGGGAGTGGGGAGTGGGGGGCGGGAGCGCCGCGCCATGAGACCATGCGCCCTGCCGCAACGCGTTCGGCTCGGCCCCGGCGGGCCCCGGGGCCTCTCGTCGGCTCGGCTCGGCTCGGGGGCTTCCCTCGTCCCTCCCTTCCACCCGCGCTTCACTGGCAACGCCACGCACGCATCAGACACGTCACACTGCTTGTGTGCTCAGACCGCGAGCGCCCGGCCCGGCGCCCGGCCCGGTCACAAGGCGGCACGGCACGCGCACGGCGCGGCGCTGACCTACAGCACGACCGGGATCGGGCCGCCCCGCCCCGCCGCTGCCGGCTCACGCGCTCACAGGTCCTTCCCCGGCCCGACACTTCTGCGCAGCTTACACCGCACCTGTTGGGAAGGGCGGGGCTGCAGACTGCCCATTCTCTAAATAAAAGATGTCTCGAAATTTTGATTTTAAAGAATGCGGAAAAAGGGGTTGTGTAGTAGGTTTGTTATCATCTTTGCGGCAGGGCGCTCTTTCTCACTTTTTATCTCAAGGAATCAAGGCATTTAAAAATGTTGAAAATGACAAAAAAAAATATTTGAAAACACTCTTTATTAACAATATCAATGATCACAAAAGGTTACTAGACTGAGGGAGGCCACCTAAAGGGGACTACTGTACATCACTGTACATAAATAAAATCTCTTTATTCAAAAATATAACATGAACTTAGATTTTGTATTATTTACACTTCCCAAACACAGAAGTTTCATGTAATACTTAACACAGCAGTTTCCTCATTTATGTGCAGTACAAAACAGGTCATTTCAGATACTCCAGGCCATACGGACGAAATTGCGATCTATAAAATATCTTGTTGGCAGCTAAGGCCGCTGATCCAAACCTAGGAAACTCAATGTCCCCAGACATAGCAACATAAGACAAATTTATGGTGGTGTTAAAACATACAAGTTCTAACTCCACACAGTTATTGAAATAAAACAACATATATCCAAGTTTTATTCCCTTACTTGAAATGACGCAAACAAGCTAGAATAGAATCTTTGAAGCTAGAAAAAGCTATTGATAAAATACTAACACAGAGTTACATAAGAATGAGATCCTGGCCAAAATAAATATGTAATTATGACACAAGTATCTTTCTCATAAGCCTAAGTTTTCTTGCTACAGGAACTGTGTGGTAGGAGCTCTATACACAAAAAAGCACTCTACAATAAGGCATGTTGACAGACTCTGCTTCTTTGAGAGTGCCAAGAGTTTACAATAACAGTAGGGACTAACAGGACAAGACTCCATTGTTCAAAATTGCACCCAACAGAACGATAAGGAAAGAGTCAGAGTGAAGAAAAAAAAAACATACGATGCACCTCCATAGCACCCATTTTAACTTTTAATTAACATGTGTAAAAGTAAGCACATGGACTCATATCACATTGAAGTTAACCCGGGGAGAAAGATTGGGTGAGAAGCAGTGGTCATCTTAGTGAAAATCTGACACTTGTGTCATACAGGGAACATAGCAGTATCAATTACACTTCTGTTTGGTACTGAGCACTAAACTGCATTTAAAATCTTTCATTAAACCAAGAGTACAGAGTAAGTTACGGAACAACCAAAATAAGAGCACAGAATTATTACATATGTTATGACCATTATGAAAGGGAGGAAGATGAAGAAAATTTCAAACATCTTATGAAAAGAGAGCAGATTTCAATCACATTCTTTTAACAAATACAATATTGTGAACAATTTTGTACTGAATCTAAGATAAACAATAAAAACCAAACAAAAGTTGAGAAAATTAAAGCAGGACATATTGAGTTAATGAATGAGTTGTAAAAGTGTAATGGCAGCTTTGTCATCACAGACACTAAATAGTTAAACAGAAGCTTCAGTTAGAGTCGAAAAAAAAAACAACCAGAATTATTGAGAAAACTAGCAACATAATTTACATGCTTAGTACACATAGATATACCAAATTAACGTAAGAAGTGAAGTAGCACAGAATCCAACATATGGCTAGAACACCAATCCTGCCAATAATCACAGTTGATGCAATACCAACACAGTCATAATTCTAAACTAACCATGGTACTAAATAAAGTGAAGCCGACATTTACTTCCCAACAATTTGAACTATTATCGACTAAGATGACTAACATACATGTGCTTCAGCTCAGTCTTTGGTGTATTTTCAAAAAGTGCAGCCCTGTTCTGGCCTTCACCTTTCTTCACCCAATGGCCATACACACGGAACGCACACCCATCAATAACCTGCAAAGAAACAGAGCACATAAAAATGCAGGCAAGCATAACTTGATGAGTTCTTATACAATAAGTTGTGTTACCTTTCGCAGGATCTTAATGCGATATGGATCCACTCTGGCAACTCCAATTGACAAAGGTTCTGGTGTGAACCTTAGTCGCTTTATCCGAATAGCTGCACGGACCACTAGAATTGCAAATTGGAACTTCTTTCTTGCGTTGAAAGCACTTGCTTTCATAGCCTGAAATGATACCACAAATCACAATGGAAATCAATCGACCAGAATTCTTATCTGAAGTCAGATTGATGCCCCTTCACACTGAATTCTGGATTATTTACAATATTATGAGAATGCAAAAGCAATCACTTATTACAAGACAAAAGACTACACTTGTGGAAGAAAACAAGCTTCAAATTTCAAGCCTAATACAGAAGCTAAGGAATAATGTGGCATGTGCAAATAATCAAAAAAGAGGACGAAGACAAAATGCAAAGTAAACAAACCCCAGAAGCACAATAAACTATAAATAGCCTAACCAAGCCTGAAAATTACTAATTCACAACAGAAAGTAATGAAAATAGAAACAAGACAAACACACCTCTTAGGTAAATTTTGAATCAGATGTTAATCAACGACTGATTCACAATTAAGACTAATTTTATGAAGAATGGAATGGAAGGACTGATAATAAACACTAGTAAGAGTGACTACTCAGAGCAGTAAATAAAAGTAAATACTTTGCCAGAAATTAGCTGACAGGACAGTAAGCTAAGTGCAAATTCTAAACAAGAAAGCAATACAATGTATTTACCAAAGCCATCTCGGAGATGCGACTAAGACGACGTGAAGAGACGGAGAGACTGCGTTTGAGCGGAGCGATGTCCTGGTCCCATAGCTGTGCACGCCACAATCAATAAGCATGCAATAAATAGCTGAGACTTATCTATAGTACTTTTTGTAAACTCTTAGCACTGCATTGCATATCGTGCAATAAGGTAAAGCATCAATAGGAAATGCAAAACTAACAAAATACAGAGACATAGGCTGATATGCCACTTTCTTTGACACAAATGGTCAAAAGAAAAAAAAATCAAAGAGGAAGAAAATAAAATCTTTGTATGACTGATGTCAAAGCTACTTCACTTAAAAGACAAAAAAATCAAGGGAAAGAAGCGCTACATCTACAATTTTCCAGGAAGGACAAATAAAGCACAGTACAATATGTTACACAGCTAAAACAGTAGACGAAAAGGAAAGTGATACTGGAAATACCCAAAAGTTTAAAACCAACACAAAGTGTAATAAAGACAAAAAAAAAAAATTAATAGCAAAAGTATAGTTAATTACCATAATGTTGAAGAAAGGATGATCCAATGCCTCATCTATGGAAATTCTTTTCTTTGGATCAACAACTAACAACTTTCTGATAAGGTCTTTGGGAGGTTCTGAAATTAATCGAAAAAATAGGAAGTAGATAAACAGTTGGGTGAAAATTATAACAACCACACAGGAAAAGATAGGATTACCTGATATATCTGCCCATTCAGGGGATGTGAAAGAATATTTTCCTTCCATGATGTTTCTGAGCATGACCATTTGCTTGCGGTGCCAGAATGGAGGACAACCAACCAATCTTAAAAGGGAAAATTACAAATATATGATGTCCAAAGTTTTAATCTGCCCAGCCATTACTTCACACAATAAGCAAGGAAACTTACAGAGTGTACATTATTACGCCACACGCCCACCTGCAAAATATATAATAAAGGTCCATTAATCACTGCAGTTCAACAGTACTTCCCCTAGGAGTCTTAGATAACACATAAACTGCACTTCTAAAATAAGATCTTTTACCAGTCACATTAAGGCTTTAAAAGAAAAGTTTGAAAACAAAGCAAGGTACCAAAAGCCATGCACACAGTTTACAGATAATAATAATATTTCAAGGCCTTTCTTGGCCACATTTGTAGTCAAACAAAATTATTCAAGCTTCAGTAAAATGTTTTCAGTTACAAAATATTAGGCTAGTGAACAAGACATAACTCACAGGTCAATAGGCAAGCCATAACCTTCTGCGCCATCCTGGTCCTCATCCTCATACATAGCTGTTCTTAGCATTTCAGGAGAGACATATCCAGGGGTGCCACAAATTTCTATGTACAAAAAAAAAAAAAATGTGGCAAATTATTCAAACTATTTAAATCGTAACTTCAATGAATCAAGAAGTCTTCCAAACTAACATATCCTGCATTTAAGTGAACACTATGTACAGGCCAAGAAAAACCTAACTATCTAGAGATGAGGACTTGAGACTGGTGGTGAGGATTTTATTGCATGCATCAATGTGAGGGGACACCATAATTATGAGGTAACTAATGAGCACCCAGAAAATGCAAGGCAAACCATAATAGCCAACAACACAAAAGCAAATAAGCCCTTCTTTATTTTTCCGTTGAGACAATTGCATAAAGAGGAACAACCACAAGCAAACCACTACTGCTAAGGAGATCACACAAAGAAAATGAGATTTCATGCATTACAAAAACTACTACTTACAAATCCACCTCCTTTTCATACCCCTCTGCCTCCTCAAACATATTGCATTTTAGCACCTCAGGAGCAAGATAACCAGGGGTTCCACACAAATCTAAAAATTGGAAGATTAGGTAATGAATATTTACTAGACCCACGGTGGAAACAATATATGAACTTCAGCATCGTAAGTCCCAATAAGTTACAATGAATTTTGCAACAAGTAAATGGATTATTGACAAGGAAAAAGGGAATCAATAGAGTAATTTTTTTAAAAAGTTCAGCTAGTGAAACAAGCAATATTGAATAAAATCACCTGTCAGTTTCAGGCCTTGTTGCAGCACTCGAGCAAAGCCAAAATCAGTCAGCTTTATATTTAAATTGTCATCTAAGAGAATATTTTCAGGCTTCAAGTCACGATGAACAATGTTCTTACTATGCACATATTTAAGGGCCTCAAACAATTGTCTCATAATATACCTGCAAAAAACAGTAACTACAACATCAAATTCAAAAAAATTGAAAAAGACAATTTTTTTTCAACAGATGTGCTTACCTAGTTTTCTTTTCAGACAATGTTACAACAGTTGTCAAATAGTCAAACAATTCTCCATTCTTACAAAGTTCAAATACAAGGAATATGAATGTACTGGATTCAAAAACATCATGCATTTCAACTGCAAGGGAAGTAAGGATTATTATGATATATTCTAGTCAAATAATGTTCACTAAATGGCAGAACGAATAAAAGGCAATGACTTACTAATGTAAGGATGCCCTGCGACAAGTCGAAGGATCTTAACTTCTTCTATTGTAGCTTCAAGCATTGTTTTTCCATCCCCACCTCCATCGTGTGAATCATTGCTCAAATCAATGATCTTCGCAGCATACTCAATGCCGGTTTCTTTCTCAATGCAGCGACGTACTGTTGAGCTGATTCCCCTACAGATTGATAAATAATAGCAAGTTAATTCACAGGGTACAAATAGTTAAATTATGTCACCAAGAAACAATTAAAACAATGCTGCCAATCCTTTGAATTTAAAAATAGAGTTTATTCGATCAGATGAACACTGAGACATGAGAGGTTGTAAAAATCAAACAAACACAAAACAAATAGGTACTTGAAGAAACCTGAAAATTATACACATACCTTCCAAGAATTTCCTTTGGTTCATATTTTGCATAAAATTCCTTGGCAGCATCCTTGTCAGGCAGCAGATCGTCAACTTCTTCTTTCGCCATCTTATGGTCCGTGGAAAATATTTCCTAGTGACTTCAGAAACCAGATTTGTCCAGATATCTTTAAAAATCGTGTCTGCACTTCATCACAGTCCTTCACAATGATCGAATTAGACGGGCTAACACCTATTGTTCATCAACATTCTTCAACATTCACTCAGTTGGGACACAATATAATCTTCCAATAATCGATATGTTTGGAGAGCTATACCTGTCTTGTCGACTGAACCAAGTGAACTTGAAATATGAAATTGGGAAGGATAAGTTTTACCTTCACAACACTGTCGCCATTTTTAACCCCTACTACTCTCTTCAACAACTGATTCCCCCACCCGCCGACCCCCACGCTCACCGCCAGCTAAGAAAATACATTCTGTTGTTGCTGAATCAAATCAAACACAAATCTAGCACAAATCTCGCAACTTTTTCGTTGTACAAATTTTACAGTCGCTGCACACCTTCTGAAAATCCCTTTCTTTAGCACCAGTGCTTAAAGTACTAAGAAAGACTAATTATAATTAAGGTAAAATTCACGTCAGGAGCACTCAAATTAAGGTACGGCCAGTCGTCTGCACAGTGAGAATTCTGAACAGGAATCTCGTTAATCTTCTTAAAAGTTGCGATTTAAACTGTAATTTTTTAAACCAGGTCTCAAATCAGCGTCCAGAACCGCCGTTAAACCAGGCTAAACTAGGGCCCTGCTCCGCTGAGACGCAAACGATCCTTTTTTCCATTCATTCCGCTGAAAAACTCTTAACTGAAACATCCCTCCGTTTCTTCTGCTTGTTTATTTTTTTTACGTTTTCAGGCTATCGTCCTGTCTTTCCCATTGGTACTCGATCCAATATTCACTCCCGAAACTTGCTACTGTTCTCTATCTGTGCAAGTAGAGTTTGTGCGTCTAGTGTTACTGTCGAGGCGCAGTTGTGGTTTAGCCGAAATATTCTGAAAGTTGCTATCGGCAGCTTTGGTCGCAGCCGCAGCTAACCGCAACCACAACATCCCTGGGCCAGCCGAGGGCGTCCTTCCTCACGTAGAACCAGGCCCGGGCCCTGTTGTGGGGCTTATTTCTCGTTTTATTTCAAGCCCATGGATTCGTAGTTCTACTTGCTGGGAGGCTATACCCTCTGCAATGGCCAGTAGCAATGGTCCCAACGGACATTCGGCAGAAGACCAGGTTGGGCAGGCCTCAGGAGACAGAGGGAATGGAAGGAATGGGAGCTCCACTCCACCGCCAGTTCTTGGGGCAGAAGCAGGGGCAGAAGACTCTGCTTCAGCTTCTGTCACAACTCATTCACCTGACACGGATACTGCCTGCTCCTGTACATATCGCACTGGGGCCAAGAAAGGCAAGGTGTGCATGAGACTCATGAGGCGAGTTCCAAATAGACCATCACGCAGTATCAATAATGTACCACATCTGAGCTTCGACGAAAATTTCAGGTTTAATGTAAGTGGTGATGCGGTCTTGCTTTATTGTTCAGTTTCTGAGAAGACAAAGTGTTAATGACATTTTACTTGAATTTTTTTGCAGCACACTACATGCTCGCTGTGCAATGGATATTTTGGCCCAAGCTATGGTGAACCAGTTTGTGCTACGTGTCATGCCTTCGTATATCCTGTCGATCCAGGTCCCATGTTTTTCTTCAGTGAGGTAAGTTTTTGTTTCAGCCTGAAATGAGTGAGAATCTTTTAGTTGTCTCAAGTTATGTACTCTCTACTTTTAATTGTTATCTTTCAGAAAGGTGATGATGGAGACTCTGGGAATGATGAGCCCTCTGACATGGGACCTGAGCGTAATGCAAATCAAAATAACCAAGGACCACCCCCTCCTGATCCAGACGAAGAGCCGAGGGAGTTAGTGCCTGTTCCTCCCCCAAACATTCCTGTCTCTCTCCCTAAGCAGTTAGAACTTCTCTGTAACCATCGTCAGGAAGGAGATGATATAGCATCTGGACTAGTTGATAATCTTCCTCCTGAAGGTAAATTGGAAAAAAAAAAAATTATTATTATAACACCATGTTACTCCACAATTTCTTACTGGACTTTTATGTCTTTTCATAGTTTTACTCACACTATTCTCCTATCTGGATGACCTCTCTCTTTGGACATGTGCATATGTATGCAAAAGGTGGCGTCACCTTCTCATGTCCAATATTTCTGATGCCGATTGGCAAAAGTACACTTATCTTCGATGGCCATTATTCAGACCATTTTATCGCGTGGAAGACTGGTTTCGTACCTTTGGAGTTATGTGAGTGCCCTTGTGTTAACTCAAAATTTATCTTGGTACAGATTTATATGTAACTGTGGGGCTTCTTTATGAACTACAACACTTTCCTACCTTTTAGGTTGACTAGTGCTCCCTGCCGGACCTGTGTCCAACAGATGTCTGCTCAGTCAGTACCCCCTGGTGAAGAAAACTCTTGGCGCAGAAATCGACTGAAAATGGAACTGAAAAGTATGAATATCTTTTCTCGCTATGATAATATGATATATTCCCCTCTTTTGCATTCTTTGAATTTCATTTTTAATTCCAATTTTTGGATTCCAGCTCTTCGCACAGATCCACCTGAGGGGATTGAGGCCATTCCTTTGGATGTCAAATGTTGCCATTGGCAAGCCACTATTAGGGGACCAGCAGACAGTCCATATGCTGGAGGTTTATTCTATCTTTATTTGCAGGTGCCATACAGGCAAGTTAAGAATTTATTTGTAAATGCAACTGTAAATTTCTTCAATTTGGAAATGCTTTAATTGTATTTTCTTTTTTTTTTCTTCTCTTAGTTACCCAATGAGTCCCCCAACTGTCAGGTTTGTGACTCGAATATTTCACCCTAATGTCTCTCGACATGGAGATGTTGGAATTGATTCAATTCAGCACAACTGGAGCTTGGCATTGACACTTTCCAAAGTTCTCATCTCAATCCAAAGTCTTTTAACTGATCCATACTGTCAGGTAAAGCTAACTTTACTTCCGATTTTTGTGTCATATCCATCTATAACTATTTTGTTCATATTTATTCCTCTGTACAGGTATGTATGGAACCAGAAATAGGTTCACTGTACAAACAAGACAGGCAGATGTTTGAAAATGTTGCTCGTGCATGGACTTGGAGATATGCAATGCATGATGCATTGATGCCTCACAGAGATCCTCCTTTTCATTGAATCTCTCAAGTGAAATGCTGCTTATACAACGTTATCTCAGGATCTTTTAGAATATGACAAGAATGTGTCTCATTAAATATGTAATTAATTTTGTATATTCCTACAATTTTTTTTGTAAGTTTTTTCAGCAGTATTATGAACTTTTTTCTGAAGTTTTGTCTCTTGCAAGTCTTTTTTTGTTAATTTTGTAATTAATGTTTGTGTTTGACATGTCATGAACAGATAATGGGGTGTCAAAGACTTAAAAAGTTTTCTGAGAGAAATGTAAATTTTGTAATATTCTGTCAATTATATCAACTGTGATAAAGTCATTATTTTCATAATGCATTATATAAGTGAATTATTTGTTCTCCCCTCCCCCTCCATGACAGAGTGCACAGAGGGCTTTGTGGCAGCGTCGGATAGATAGGGCTCGAATTGTGAATTGAGAAATCGAGAAATATAATATACAAAGGTTTTTGCACACAAAGAAATACACGAACTAAAGGCAGAGGGACAAGATATAGCTTTACAGACGAGCACTTCCAGACGGGGTAATCACGTCACGGAGGTGGGCGGGGGAGGGGGGGGGGGGGGGGGGGAGTGTTGTGGGAGTGGCGCCACGCAGGGGAGGGGGGGTTGTTGTTGATTATCCTACAACCCCTTCGCTGTTACTGAACTGTTTGGTTTCGGTACATCAAAGTATTGTGGAAACATCAGTATTCGTTGAGAATTTGGTTTGCTCGTATTTTGGATTATAATCCCACTTGCACCGCACGGTCTTGTACGAGATATTTGTTACCTATCTAACCTCTAACCTATCAGCTGGTACCGGTATGGGTGTCCCAGAGGCTTTCAGGTCTCTGTTAATTCAGTATGGGTTTGCATTTATATTGCGCATCTGGTTGTACAGTTCAGAGTTTAAAGCTACAATTACTGAAAGAGTTGAAGTTTCTACACCTATCAATTCCTGGAAAAGAGGTTATTGCCATGCCATCTAAGTTTCCATTAAATTGTTGTGTATTGTCAGCGTACTATAATTTTTCTTCTTTTTTTTTGTAGTGACTGAGGGAGTTACTCTTTACAATGACGGAATAAATCCTTACAGTGGTGATGTCTTTCATGTAAGTCCGGTGGGATTGATTCTATACAGCAAGCTGATTGAACATGTTGCAGCTTATCTGCCAGTGGTTTTCATTATCATGGACCTCTTCACTGGCCATTTACTGTATCTTACAGCAGTAGAATATATGAAACACTTGGTGAGGCCTCTTGATTTTTAACTTCTGTATTTTGTTCTTTTGATAATGTGCCAAACAATAATTGTATTTATATTGAATCTGCCATTGTTATTAGATGTGTCGTCAAGAGGAGGAAAAGAAAGAGTATAGCGAGGAGGTGAAAGAATTAATGTTAAATGAGAAAGATGTCCGAAAGCAGCCACTTTATGTTGTTGCTGCATACCTCTTCAACCCTTATATTTTGTTTAACACAGTGGCTCAAACTACCACAGTCTTTTCCAATTTTTGTCTCGCTTCAGCGTTTTTCTGTATGGCTAAAGGTCAGTAACTTAATTGGAAATTTGATATTTTATTAAAACCATGGTTAAAGCATAATTACAACTAACATGTGGAAACTATTGCAGGTAATCGTTCGGGATTGTGTCTTTTTCTATCCCTAGCAACTCTCCAGTCACTGTATCCCATTGTTCTCATTGTGCCTGGGGCCATATGTATTGGGTATCATACCCTTCCAACCAATGCTAAATCTGAGTCAGCTGATCATCCTGACTTGTTTCAAAAAATATTACCAAGAGCCCTACGGTCTCCAAATTCAGCACACTGGGTGAAGTCTATATTTGCCACATTTGGTGTGTTTTTTACAATGCTGATTTCATTACTATTTCTGTCCTGCCATTTGAGTGGTGGGTGGGAATTTCTCCATTCGGTCTACGGCTTTATGTGAGTATGAGGTTTCTCATTACACTCTTGACTTCTAACATAAAAAAATGTTGTGTAACCTGTGTATTTTTTTTCCCAACTTGCCAAAAAGGTTGTTGGTGCCAGATTTAAGACCAAATATCGGGTTATTCTGGTACTTCTTCACGGAAATGTTTGAACATTTTCGTCTCTTATATTTGTGGGCATTTCAAATGAATGCTCTTGTCTTGTATCTTCTTCCTCTTGCTCTGCGGACTCGCAAAGATCCTGTTCTTTTGGCTGCTACACTCACTGGCATTACTGCGATGTTCAAATCTTATCCAAGTCTTGGTGATGTTGGATTTTATTTGTCACTTCTGCCTTTGTGGTCTCACATATTTCCTTGTGAGTAATTTATTGATATCACTAACTCTCTGATTGTGTTGTATAATTTTTTTGAAATAGGTAGTTGATTGAACTTTTATCTTTCAGATTTGCAGCAAGGTTTTGTTGTTCTGGCTGCTTTTATCATCACGTCAGTTCTTGGCCCTACTGTCTGGCATCTGTGGATATATGCTCGTTCTGCAAATGCTAATTTCTACTTTGGCGTAAGCTTGGCATTTGCTATTGCTCAGGTGTTAACACATTTTACTCATTCAGTACTTAATCTTAGTATTTTCTACAAATTTTACACTTTCATTCTGTTTTTCCTTGCAGATATTTCTCTTGACCGATGTTCTTTTATCCTACACAAAAAGAGAATTTATTCTTCGCCATGGCACAAGCAATTTATTGAATGGAAAACATGGAAAATTAGTTTTAGCTTAGTAAGGTTGCAGTCGATTAAAAGAAAAACTATTAATTTCTTTTTCTCTTTTCATCATGTTCTTTTTATA
Source organism: Megalurothrips usitatus (assembly GCA_026979955.1). Lineage (NCBI taxonomy): Eukaryota > Metazoa > Arthropoda > Insecta > Thysanoptera > Thripidae > Megalurothrips > Megalurothrips usitatus. The sequence goes on along the minus strand of CM049600.1, from coordinate 8,329,789 downwards.
ACGACAGATTTAGGACGCCTCTGAAATTCCAAAGAATAAATTTGGTTCTATCAAACAATTTTTGCAATGTATGCAAATTCAGCACTTGATTCGTTTTGGTCAGAGTCAGAACAAAAATGTGTATGTCTTCTGGCTTCCTCCGTCCTCGCACACGAGTTATCTCTCCATTCATTCATTCATTCCTTCAACCAGTGCTCGCCCCGCCACGAGCAAAAGTGCCTGGGGGCAGGCAAACCGGCCGGCACGAATGTGACATAGGTTGCCTACATCGCAGGCGACCACTAGTCGTGATCATAAATACGAAATGTTGCATTTTTCGGACGCGTTTTAAGACCTTTTCTTTGCCATTTGAAAGAGAGAATAAACAAGATAATTGTTCTCGCCATTTTCTTTAACTCCACAAGGTAGCAGCGCAGTTTAATATTGGCTCTCAGAAACTAAACAAAAAAAAACAACAACTTGAATCAACAGCAACCAGCAGGACATGGAAAGTAAATACGGAGTATGTCGTTGCTGTGGTGCGCGTCTTTAACGCATTTGTTATGCCCTTCTAGTGATTGATGTCTCTTTAACGTTGGAACCATGTTATTAATCCGACGTAGACGATCTTAACTGTTCGATTGAATCGAACGGGAGTGAATTTTCTATAGACTACACAAGCCATGAAACTTAAAGTCAGGTTAAGACAACGATATTTTCGTTGTATTGGTCTACCATTTCTACTGTTGTTGTTAACACGATTTGAGTTTGGCAATGCTTGTTCAAACGAGTCATCCCCAGTGCAGTACGTGAAAGTGAAGTTCACGACACAAGTTGTTAGAAATGAATATATAGTGGCTTTCAATGCCTACTACAAGTCACAGGCAAGAGAAAGGTTTATTGCAGCGGCTTTGAATGGATCTGATGTGAGCAATTGGAAAATACTTGCCAGAAACAATCCAGCTAGTGATTATCCAAGTGATTTTGATGTTGTAACGCTTGAAGAAACTGAAAATAGTCAAGATGGCTTAGAGGCGCTGCGACTCCACCCTGCAGTACGGAGAGTAACTCCTCAACGAATGGTTCATCGCTCTTTACATTTTGAAAATGAGTCTGATTTTGATGGTGAAAGTGACAACTCTACAAATACAGAGAGCTTTGAGAGATGGCAATCATCTCGACCCTTAAAACGATTAAGTTTGGCAGTGAATAAGCAGTTCTGGCAGTCGACTGGAAGACACACCAGTAGGCGTCTTCTCCGTGCTATACCACGCCAAGTTACAGCTATTTTACAAGCTGACGCACTGTGGCACATGGGTATCACAGGAGCAGGAGTCAAAGTGGCCGTTTTTGACACTGGGCTTGCTAAAACTCATCCACATTTCAAACGTATCAAGGAACGGACGAACTGGACAAGTGAGAAAACTTTAGATGATGGTTTGGGTCATGGTACATTTGTTGCTGGAGTTATAGCATCTCACAGAGAGTGCTTGGGGCTAGCACCAGATGCTGAACTTCATGTTTTTCGAGTTTTCACCAACAACCAGGTACTTGAAATACCAGCTGACTTATTTTCAGTCAACTTCACCCAGCAGCAACTTATATTTCCATTTGCATCTACAGGTTTCATATACTTCCTGGTTTCTGGATGCGTTTAATTATGCAATCCTAAAGCGTATTGGAGTTTTGAATCTGAGCATTGGAGGACCCGATTTTATGGATCATCCTTTTGTGGACAAAGTATGGGAGCTTACTGCTAATAAAGTCATCATGGTCTCTGCTATTGGAAATGATGGTCCTTTATATGGGACACTGAACAACCCAGCAGACCAAATGGATGTTATTGGCGTTGGTGGTATTAATTTTGAAGATCAAATAGCTAAGTTTTCCTCACGAGGAATGACCACTTGGGAATTACCTCAAGGATATGGTAGAGTTAAACCAGACATAGTCACTTATGGTGCTGCAGTCCGTGGCTCTGCCATTATGGGAGGGTGCCGTACTCTTTCTGGAACCAGTGTGGCATCACCTGTTGTTGCTGGAGCAGTAGCTCTCCTGGCAAGGTAGAATAGTGAGGTTTATTATTTAAATTTTATAAATACTTGTATTTTCTTACTTTAACACACCTTTAATTCTTGGCAGTGGCGTATTGCACCGAGGGAATATTTTGAACCCAGCAAGCATGAAACAAGCTTTGCTTGCCTCTGCGCGACGCTTACCAGGTGTAAATATGTTCGAACAAGGTCATGGCAAGCTTGATCTTCTCCGTGCTTATCAAGTGCTCAATTCCTACCAACCTCAAGCGAGCCTTAGCCCCAGGTATCACTCTGTAAACTGTATTGGCTTGCTACCATGCAGTGGTAAAATTCAGTGATGCTAAATAATCTTTTTATCTTTGACAGTTACATAGATCTAAGTGAGTGTCAGTATATGTGGCCATACTGCAGTCAACCCCTTTACTATGGCGCTCTTCCTACAATAGTTAATGTGACTATCTTAAATGGACTTGGTGTGTCTGGAAAAGTTGTTAGCAAACCTGTATGGCATCCCTACACACCTCAGTTTGGTCATCATATTGATGTTGCTTTCACTCACTCTGAAGTTCTTTGGCCATGGTCTGGGTGGCTTGCTGTGAGTAAATACAATTCCATGTTTTACTCTAGTAGGTTATTTATGTCTCAATTGTTTGGTTTTTTTTACTTACACTTAAACTGTAATTTCCAGGTGAGCATTGCAGTAACAAAACCTGCTTCTAACTGGGAAGGCATGGCCCAGGGTCACGTGGAGTTAACTATCGAGTCACCACCTGAAGATGGAGAAACTGAACCAAGGCGCTCCACTGTTCGTCTTGCAATCAAGGCCAAAATAATACCAACACCACCTAGGCAGTATGTTTTCACTTTCATTCCTTCTTAAATATTTGATTTTATTGTTGTTGCTTATGTTACTTCTCTTGCCTTTTTTATAGCAAGCGAATACTTTGGGATCAATACCATAATTTAAGATATCCTCCCGGATACTTCCCTAGAGACAACTTGCGCATGAAAAGTGACCCATTAGACTGGAACGGAGATCACATCCACACAAACTTCAAGGTCTTTATAAAATATTGGTGCTTAGTCAGATTATTTATGTTGTCTTTTATAATCAATTTTTCACTCCTTCCTTCATTTAATTTTCAGGACATGTATCAACATTTACGAAATGGTGGCTATTACATTGAAGTTCTTGGCTCTCCTTTAAGCTGCCTGGATGCATCGCAGTATGGAACTCTGCTGATTGTAGACCCAGAAGAGGAGTATTTTCCGGAGGAAGTTGCAAAACTCAAAAGAGATGTTGATGCAGGGTTGTCTTTGATCGTGTTTGCTGATTGGTACAATGTATCGGTAATGCGCAAAGTGAAATTTTATGATGAAAACACACGGCAGTGGTGGATGCCAGACACTGGTGGAGCAAACATTCCCGCTCTCAATGACTTGCTTTCTCCCTGGGGCATAGCACTTAGCGATACTGTTCATGAAGGTGTGGTAATTGCCTCTTGGAATGTTTCTGTTGTGTAAATCCAGCCATTTTACTAAATAGTTTGTGTTCTATTTTTTAGGCTCTTTTAACATTGGAGAACATGAAATGTACTATGCATCTGGAACGAGCCTTCTGAAATTTCCGGAATCAGGTGTGGTGGTTACACGTTTATTGAAAGATCAAGGACTAGAAATTCTGGAATCGGATGCTGACCCAGTCTCTAGTGTAGCCCCTGTACTAGGACTATTGCAAAGCCGACCCAATGAGGTTGATGTCGATGACGTGACAACAGAGAAAGTATTTTCCTCTCCTAGCGGGCGAGTTGTAGTTTATGGTGACTCCAACTGTCTGGATAACAGTCACTTGCAAAAAGGTCAGATTGAGGCACTCTGTTTCCTTATAACTCTGTTTTTTTCTTGATCCAATTCTGTGTTGGGCTTCAGCTAACCTGTTATTTATTGGTTATAGATTGCTTCTGGATGTTAGATGCTCTCCTAGAATTTACTTCCACTGGTCACATGCCATCTGTTTTTAAAGATAACAGTGCCAAAGTAAACTTTCCTTCTTCTGAAGAACCGTTACCTCAGAGGATGGAGGGAAACCACCTCTATCGGTGAGCAAATGGTTGACTTACAACTCTATGAACTGCAATTCCTTTTTGTTTCAAACATGTTCTAAATTCCCTTTTTTTTTCTTTCTATTTTAAAAAAGGTATTCAAAGGTTATAGAAAATCACATGGGTACTTTGCGAACACGGGAATTGCCTGCATGTCCGCATCTTGTCTGGGCCAAACCTCAACCACTCAACACTTCAGCCCCATCGTAAGTAATGGAATTGTGGAAATGAATGTTTCTTTCTCCCTATTTTTCGAGATTCTGTTTAATGCTTACCTTTTTCTGCCTTAGAAATTTGTACAAGGCACAGAAGCTTCTGTCTGTGGGAGTGGAAAGTGATTTGCCACTGTGGCGAGTTGCACCTGGTGCTGCCCAAATGGATTTGGACCGCGAGTCCTTGGGGATTGATATAGACGTCCTTACAGAAGAAGAAGGTTTTGCATTGGTGGACTTAGCTCCAGCTCTCCTTGTTATATCACTCGCTGTCACTGCTGTCCTCTTGGCATGCCGGTGCTACCGCTCAAGGACGAGACCGAGGAGGAAACGGGCCCCACGTCTTCGCCGTCTCATGGCTGTGTTAAATGCAGGACGGACACCAACTGTGTGATATTGTCTCTACGTTATATAATTAAGCAACCTAGCACATCAAGTTCCTCAGTAGAACCTCTTGGAAGATGGGTTGAACACACTTCATGTAAGGATACTATCAGACTAAGCTTTCCAGATCTCAAAACAAAGGAAAATTCTTTTCTGTATTAATGAGAATGATTATACATCTGCATCATTTATGTAAGATTCCCAAAGAATTTTTATGTCTTATCTTAATGTTGGCAGCATAGTGTACTTCCGTAGAAGTATTTTCTCATCAGCACAAGGTTCCTGTTGCAAAACCCACTGTGCCTACTTACAGCAGAAATTGTGATCTGCATCGCTCTTAGTTTCATTCAGCCTAGAATGGTTTTCTGGAAAATTTGCCTGCATATAGCACTTTGTGTAATTTTCTTGGCAGTGCCAATCTTATTTATTATTTACCTAACATTGTCTTATCTGTAAGAAATCAAATTATTCATGTGTAATTCGTATACACAGCATATGTGATAAACTAATATGTAACAAACAATGATTGACAATAAGTGATACGTCAGTAGAACTGTGGATGCTTGATTGCCAGCTGTATTGGCATATTTCTTTTAAAGGGATCTTATTACAATCTTCACATGGTATTTAAGAATAAGACTGTTTTGCATTGAAAGTGCTTTTGGCTTGTGCAAGAGTTCAATCATGCTTCTCTATGTATTGAAATATAAAATTCAGAATCAAATGGGCATATAAAAGGTGTGCAGGCTGAGTTCAATAATTCAGTATTCTTATTCAGATTTGATTGTGAACTAGTGAATGAAGACTGAAGTTACTATCAGTCTTCTATATGTAAATTGTCATTGTATGCCAAACATACTTTTCTTTGTACTGCCAGTGATCGGCGTGGTCACCAGAAGTGAAAAGAATGGAGACTTAATGTGCAATAACCTCTGCATTACTGTCTAGTCTATGTTGCAATTAAGATTCAATCAATCTGTAATTAATTTTTTATACATATATCTTATACCTTTATTGAATTAGTTTTTTGTGACCCATTTTTTTTTTTTACGGCTGTGTAGGATGTTCAAAACCAAACCCCTTCATCAAGAGGATTGGGTCCAGCTGCTTCTGTTCCTCATGCCTCTTTTTGTGGTGTAGCTTCAACTTCTTTGTAATGCATGCTGTACTCTGCTTGTTTTTACTTTATCTATCAGCTTAATTTATTTTGAAATGTTATTTTTAAACATCCTACTTGGTTTATGAATTTTACTTTGAAACTGTGCAACATACCTAACATTAAGTATGATAAAAACTGTACTCCGAATCTAAAGTTTTATCCCCGTCATCTGATAATCTAAATCTAGTTAAGTTTAGAAAAAATTATACATATGTTATGAATTCCAAGAGATTTATTTTTATTTATAGTCAAGACCTAGTAATTATGACAATTAAGTAATGTCTTCCTCTAGAAACTTGTGTAGTATAACATGTTGTTTTTTTTGTGGTGTTTTGAGTCTGTTTGTTTACTTTTGTATATACTGTAATGTGTCTTCTCTTTCTATCATTGGCTCATGTTCTCTATCTCATCCTCTCTTTTAATGATTCTTTTTTCTTACATTCATGCATTTTGGTAGGAGAGTTTTCTCCTTGTTTCTTCATTATCTCATAACCATGTGTGAACACATCTTGTAACACATGCAGACTTTGTAGCTGTATTGCAAACTACTGTTTTGTTGTGAAAATTTAATATTCTTATTCATTAGTTCAATCCTCATAAATATTACTTTAGAACTAAAAATTTGGACATTGTACAACTTTTAACAATCATATCATTGAATACTATTCACTCATTGCTTTTGGTGATTGGGTAAGATTCCATTTACAGCATTTTGTTGCCACTTCTCATCATTTTTCAGTAACCAGTTTGTAACTTCCACTCCTAATGTGATATGTTGTGTGCTGCAACACTATAGTTTCAAAAGATAGGGCAGCACTCTTTTTTTTTTACCATCTTGACAATAGCATGCTGTGTATCGGGTGTTGTCAAAATTCTTGAGCACTGTTTTTGTGGTACAGTCCACCTTTAAGGTGGGCAACATCTGGTGTGTAAAAGATAATTAAAGAAAGGTCTCTTATCCATTTGTATATTTATTTTTAGCATTTTTATACCTTAGTTTGACAAAACATTCACTCTTTTCATTCTCTTCACATATAAAATAATAATAAAAATACGCACAATCACACAATGAAAATAGGCAATCAATTGATATTGTAATTCTGAGTGTATGTCACTCCACCTGTAAATTTTGATTGTTTTTTTTTTTTTTTTGTGGTTGTCCAGAGGTGTCTGGATTAGCAATGGCAGGGTTGGAAATTAAATAAATCAATCTATCTTACACCAGTCTCTCCTTATTAAATGTGTACCCCTATTCTCTACACTACACAAATACAAAGAGTCATCAGTACAAGTTTTTCACAAACGTTGTAAAGCCTTAGGAATGTATAGCAAACCCAAAATGCGGTCCTGTGGAAATCATTACCTAACTTACGCTTATTTAATAGGATGCGCACAGACTCACAAACACATGCCTGAGGTGGGTAGAAAAGACCACCTCCATTCAGCGAGATCAAATTGTCAACACATTGCAGGGAGTGCCATATCCAGGACACAATGTGACATAACTTATATCTCACTAAGAGGACGCCTTACTTTTAGTAAACACTCCCGATCGAAATTCAAAGGGGTGCTCATAGTCGATTGCGCCCGCACCTTGTGGTCTGTCAAATCTGAAGCCGGTCGGCAGAAAAGCGGCGGGGGTGTCTCTAATGCATTTTTCAAAATTTAAAAACAATGAATTTGACTTTGGTGAGTGATTCCCGAGAACCCCCCGGAGAGGGAACGACCGGCACTGGCCGTCACCGACAGCGGCGCCCCCCGCGGCAGGGAGAGCCACACGGCACGGGGCAGCAATGCTGACCATCGGCATCACATGACATGACATCACATGACACGTCACGACACAAGCAAACTTACAGACAGGACTGCCGCCGTGTTTCATTCTCGTTGTATTTTATTTTCAAAAGTCTTTCTTCAGGCCGTTGTTTTTCAACGACGGGCGGGCACGGGGCCCAGCCACGCCCAGTCTCTGAGGGCCACTCGAGCTGGGGCCGGCACTGCTAGTAGAAGACGTTGTTGGGGTTCCTCTTGAGCCAGCGCTGCTTGATCATGTCGGCGGCCTTCTCGGCGATCATGATGGCCGGCGCGTTGGTGTTGCCCGACGTGACGACCGGCATGACGGAGGCGTCCACGACGCGCAGCCGGTCCACGCCGTGCACGCGCAGCTGCGGGTCCACCACGGCCATGGGGTCGCTGGGCGGGCCCATGTGGCAGGAGCCGGCCTGGTGGTTCTCGGGCATGGTCTGCCTCCGCACGGCGCACTCCCAGTAGGCGTCGCAGCCGAACGCCATGCTCTCGCAGCCCTTGACGGGGGTGCGGTCCAGGGTGACGCCGTACCTGAGGTTGCAACACGTCGACCGTCTCTCACTGTTTTTTTTTTCTTTTCAAAAATACACATTAAAAGGATGGCGCGTGTGTACTTACCTCTGCATGGCAGCCGTCTCGCTGAGCTTGATGGCGAAGCGGATGCCGTCCAGCAGCATGGTGACGTCGTCGGGGTGGGACAGGTAGTTGGCGAAGATGCGCGGGTGCTCGAGCGGGTTGCTGGACGCCAGCTTGAGGTAGCCCCTGCTCTTGGGGTGCAGCACCGCGGGGAAGATGGTGATGGAGCGCTTCTCGCCGCCGTCGCCCTTCTCGCCGACCTGGCCGGTGACGGCGCAGGTGGCCAGGTAGCCGCTGAAGAAGTACTGGATGTCGGGGTGGTCCTCGTTGGGGTTGCTGTAGCGCGAGTGCGTGAAGCCGGTGACGGACGAGAGCCCCGTGCCGGACATGAGGCCGTCCCGGAACAGCAGGTACTCCATGGCGGTGGCCCAGTTCATGGGGTTGGTGTTGGTGTCGTTCACGTTGAAGTTGACGAAGTGCGCGACGTGGTTGTGCAGGTTGCGGCCCACGCCGGGCAGGTCGTGCACGGGCCGGACGCCCACCTGCTGCAGGTCGTCGCGCGGCCCGATGCCGGACAGCAGCAGCACCTGCGGCGAGTTGACGGCGCCGCCGGACACGATCACCTCCAGCTTGGCGTTGTACGTCTGCCGGGTGCCGTCGCCGCGGATCACCTCCACGCCGTACGCCTCCTTGCGGTCGTTGATGAGCACCCTGGCCACGGTGGTGTTGAGCAGCACGTGCAGGTTGCCGCGCTCCTTGACGGGCCGCAGGAAGGCCTTGCTGGTGGAGAGGCGCGACCCGTTGCGCGTCGTGGCCTGGGCGATGGCGAAGCCGGTGTGGCGGTTGCCGTTGAGGTCCCGGACGGGCAGACCCAGCTCGCGCGCGCCCTCCAGGATGGCCTGCGCCATGGGCGGCACGTACGGGAAGCGGCTCACCGTCAGCGGGCCGCCCACGCTGTGGAAGCCGCGGTCCATCTCGTCGACCTGGAGCACGACACGGTCAGGACGCCGTCGTCAGGGAGCGTGTTGCCACGGCGCCTGGGAGGTAGACCCGCCCGCGGCGCTGCGCTGCGCCGCGGGCGCGGTCTACCTTCCAGGCGCCGTCGAGAGATGACGCTGCTGTGACACGGGCGGGCAGGCGCCGCGGTGCACCTGCTCGTAGGGCCGCCGGCCGCCGCCGGCCGCCGCTCTCACCTGCTGGTTGTCCTCGGACTTGAGGAAGTAGGGCAGCACGTCGTCGTAGCCCCAGCCCGGGTTACCCAGCGCCTTCCAGTTGTCGTAGTCGCGCCGGCTGCCGCGGATGTACATCATGCCGTTGATGGTGCTCGTGCCGCCCAGGACCTGCGGCAGCGACAAGGAACGACGTCAGGATCGCCAACCCGCTCCGCACCGCGGCCCGCGGCTCACGGCGGCGGACATGTTTACTGCAGTTCTCACGAGCGCGAACGTCGAGTGCGGCCGCGAGGCGAGCCCAGGCAGCCCAGGCGAGCAATACCGCCGCCGCCGCCGCCGCCGCGCTGCATCCCAGCCCGTTTCCCCACGACCGACCGATCATGCCAGCCAGGCAGGATAGAACGGCCAGATATACGAAAAGTTCCCGCGGCACTTTAATCTTTTAAAAAAAATTTGCTTGCGTTTTCCCCTTAACAAATCTACCTAATAAAGTTTTAAAAATGTATGATTTTTAAAAAATGTGATTTTTTAAAAATTCCCCCTAGGCACGGCGAATTTGGGTTTTCTCCGAGTCTAGAGAGGATGTGCTGTGCCCTGCCCGGCCGCTGAGACGCTGTTTTCTCCAAAACACAACACTCTCCCCGCGGGCCTCTGCCCCCCCCCCCCCGCGGCAGCTGGATGAATGCCCGAGCTGGGACCGCCTCTGCACCCCTCGTCCCCTCGAAGTCCCACGGTGGGGGTGTATGGGAACCACGCCGTGCCACGCCACGCCCATTACTCGACCGACGTGCGAACCGGGTGCACAGCGCGGGCACGCGCCGGCACGCCGCCGCCACGCCCCCTTCTCCCCCGAAGCACGTAATCAGCCGGCGCTCCTTCTCTTATCACCCACCTTGCCTCTCGGCCAGCCGCACCGTCGGTCGTCGTTGTTGAGGCACGCCGTGTCCTGCGGCTCCGTCTGGTAGCCCCAGTCGATGTCCGAGCCCAGGAAGTTGAGGAACATGGAGGGGACCTGGAGCCAAAGGGACGCGGGTTCAAATACTGGTCAGCAAGAACGCATTGCAGATTGAACATGAATAAGTTTTGTGCTGACCTGCGTGCCCGTGGGCTCGTTGCCGCCCGCCTCTATGCCGAGCACCTTCCAGTGGGGGTTCTCCGAGAGGCGGGACGCGAGCACGGAGCCCGCCGAGCCGAGCCCCACCACGATGAAGTCGTAGTCGGTGAGCGGCTGCTCGCGCGTCACCGGCCGCCCGCAGGGGTCCTCCAGGTCGCACTGCGACCGGATGAACACCTCCAGCAGCCCCATGAACAGCATGAACTGGCTGGCGCCGCACGTCGAGGCCAGCGTCGGCCCCGCCCGCGTCACCGGGCAGTTGCACTGCATCTGGAACGGAGACCGAATGGAAGCGAGGTTAAAGGGCTGCTCCGCTTGGGAACGCGCCCGCTCCGGGGGAGGCGACCTTCCAGACAAGCTGGAGCCTCCAGAAAAATCTGTCAGTGTCATCGCATTTTTCTGGACTTAAAAAAATGGCATTGTTACACGCATTTACAGGAGAGATTTTTTGGTCATATTTGACATTTTAGAGGCCCTTCTTTGCTTCTTTAATTTTTAAATTTTTTACATTTTTTCTTATTTTTCTTAGCCTTTTTCCTCGGCAAAACAAATCCCGGTTCAACCTCGCTGTCTTGGGAACGCGCTCGTTCGTCAAGAGGTCGGGGGCAACGGTTGTACAGTGGAAGCCACGAAGCAAGGGGTAGGGCGGTCCGTCGCCGGGGAGGTGAGGGAGGGAACAAAAACAAGGAGTACGGGTGCGGGGCGGGCACACGTGACGGGGGCCCGCGCCGTCGGCGAGACCTTTGCCGCCGCCCCCACAGTGCCACTTCTTGTGCGGTGTCCGCTCGTCCGTGTCCAACTAAATGGCAGTTCGGCGCCTTTAGGAAGAACACTGGACGTGGCGCCGCGCGGCCAGGCCGGCCGGCGGGCAGCTCTTGCCCTGCAGGCCCTGCAGCCGGGCCTCGGCCTTCTTTACGTAATGCGGACGGAGCGAGGCGCGGCGGCCGGCGGCGGGCACCTGCAGCTGCAGCGCGGCAAAAAAAAAAAATGAATCCGCGCGGCTGGTACTCGAACCCGCGACCGCACACGCGACACGGCAGCGGCACACGGCGGCGCGGACGTCTGCGGTCAGTGCGCCACGTGCCGCTCTATCCGGTCAGCAGACCGAGGAAGTACACCCGGCGAGGATCGGGCGCGATCCGCGTTAAGCAACGAGGGCCGAGAGCGGGAGCGGGACGGGAGTAGATCGCCGCGCGGGTTCAAATACCGACAGACGTCCGCCTTTATTTCCCTGGCTTCCTCCGTTGCCGCCGCCACAAGCTGCCGGCACTGGGTCACAGGCAAACCTTGTTGTTGCTCGGCACGGCCCCCCGCCTTCCCACGGCTGCATGGCCGCTGCCGGCGGGTTCCAGAGCGGGCTCCAGACAGCTCCAGCGGGCTCCATAGCACAGAGGAACGGTTACGTAATAAATGCATACCCGACCCGCGTGCACGGCCACTTACAGCGAGTTGAGTAAAAAAAACAATTTATTTCTTTCCATTTTTAAATACATTTTCAAGACGACATGATCCAACAAAATAATTTTTGTCCCCCCGAATACTAAACTATACCTCATTGGGAAATATTAATGGGCTGGGGCGCTGCTGGTTAGTAATTAGTCCTGAGGCGGCTGAGCTGGAGCTGGAGCTGGAGGGCTGGGCGGGTTTCGGTAAGGTGCGCGGCGGGCCGGGCGGCCGGGCGTGGCGCGGCTGGTGATAGCATCAGTGATAACATCGAGACGCTCACCACCGACACGCCTTGTCATCGCACGCACGCGATTACCATCTCTTAATTTGCTGCCGAGGAGAGAGAGAGAGAGGGGGGGCAGTTGGATGGAAAAAAAAGAGAAGGCGATTGGCTCAGCGACAGCGACAGTAGGCGTGGCGCTCGCAGGTCATCACACTTCGCGTTTTCGGCCTCTTATCACCTCCTGGAGCCGTGATTTACGCTCTCTGGCCGTGTGGGCCCCGCTCCGGTATTTGCGGCTGTTAATCGTTCAGACACGGTAAATATACTGTGAAATAAATGACAAAGCAAGTAAATCCCGGACTACCTCTCTTTCTCTCTCTCTCTCTCACACACACACACCTACACACACCGTCTCGTTTCCGAAGACTTATGGAAGCAGTCCGCAGCAGATCTCCTCCGCCTTGTATCCTTTTTTTATTTTATTTTTTTTCACAAGACGTATGATTTCCATAGCTCGCCGCTCCTGTAACGTACGGCACGATCTCGCCGGTGCCGGTTCTAGGCCCGCCACAGCGCCCGCCACAGCGCCCGCTGGTCCTGGCTGGCTGGGCCCGGCTGGCTGGGCCGGGCACACCCGTCCGGTTCGGCAGTAGTTGTACTGCCCCAGTGCCCAAATTGGCAGCCAGCATGGCCGCCCCCCCCGGAACCCGACCGCGCACCGTTTTACGGGGGAAACTCCGGAATAAAACTATTTTCTGGCGCGCAGCTCCGTGCCCTGCCTGCACCGCCTGCACCGCCGGGTCCGCGAGGAAGCCGGGGGCCCCGGGCCGGCAGCGGCGGGGCGGCGGCAGGGCGGGGCAGGATCCACGCGATGCGCGTACGCAGGCTGGCCTAATCCGAAAGAGCCTGTGCTCCAAAAAAAAGTTGGTGTTCAGGGAGGAAAGGGTAAGAAAAAGTGAGGGGTCAGCGAGGGCGCCGCTTCGGCCTCGCCCGGAGGCCCCCAGCGGTGGCGCGGCCTCGGCGGGGATCGAACCCCGGCCCGGCAAGCCCGGCGGCCGCGACGCTGCCCGTTACCCCGCGTGCTTTCTCTCCCGATTCTCTCACTGCCGCCCAGACAACAATAACTGCGGGGCACTGGGTGGCCGGGACGGCTCGGTGTCCGGTCCGGCCGCGGCGCGCGCGCACCACTCTAATTTCTCGTTTTGACACAAAGGGGAGAGCGGAGCAGCGCGAGGCCGGCGGCGGGCCGCCGGGGAAGCCCGGGGAGGTCCTTGCCGCCGTCCCACGGAGCCATCGGCTGCCAACGCTGTCCCCTTGGCAGCAGCGGCCGCGTCCGTTCCCGTTCGGGCCGCGTGCAGGAGGCACACGGTGCGGGTACCGGCCGCGGTGCCGGTCAGGCACCTGGCCGCCTCCGAGCCCGCCCTGCCCGTGGACAGCGGCGGCAGTGGCGGCAGCTCCGGCTGTCTCCCCGGGACAATGGTCAATGTGCCGTGAGACCCACGGGCATTAGCATCCTCCGGACGGTAACCGGCCGGGCGCGGGCAGCCGCCGCCTCCGCCGCCGCCGCCGCCGCCGCCGCCGCCACCGCTGCCGCCGCTGCCGCCGCTGCCGCCGCTGTCGCCGCTGCCGCCGCTGCCGCCGCGCATCAGCGGCCAGGTCGTCGTCCACGGAACCACGTGATGCAGCTCGCCGTAGCTCCACGTCCGGCGCCAAGACCTCGTCCTCGAGCTCGCTGGGGGTGCACGGCGGCTGCGGGGCGGCTCCAGGACGGCGTCAGATAAGCCGAGCCCTCCGACGGCGGCGCCGCGGAGGGGGACGGGGGGCGTCGTACGACGCCGCGCTTCCGTGTCGCATCGCATTGCACAGCCCCGTGTGCGACTGCGACACCAGGACACGCCAGTGTGTTTATATACACACCGCGCGGCCCCGCTCCCGCCGCGCCGCCCCCGACAGTATCGGAGCATCCCCTCCTCCTCCTCCTCCTCTTCCTCCTCCTCCTCCTCCTCCTCTCCCGGAAAACTAAACCGACTGCCGGTGGTTGTCGGGGACTATGGACAGACCGCCGCAACGCACTCGACGTACATGGCCAGGAGGACAACCCGCTGGCGTCGTCTGCTGCCCGGCACGGCGGCGGCCAGGGGAGATAGCGCACCAGCGGAGCGGCACCCCTCCGGCTAGCAGCCGCTGCTACACCGCAGTCACACACACACACACACACAGGCTGCGTGCGGGAGTGTGTGTGTGTGTATTCTCAGAAGCGCTATTATGAGGGGTGTAGCGTAACACACACACAGAGCCATGGAAGAGAGCAGCACCGCAATGCGCATGGCCGCACCGGCAGACTACAGACAGTACAGACCTATGGGCTGCCCACCGATAGATACAAAAGGGGGTACTGGAGCACACACACACGCACACACACACACATGCACACGCGCTCTTATAAGAAAAGGGGCCGGCGGCGGACCAAATGTCAAGGATCGCCCTCGGCCCTGCGCCTTGCAAAAGCCGCGAGGAAGCGAAGGGCTCCCTCCGCGGGCAGGCAGCATTGGCAGGCGGCGGTGGAGAAAACAAAACAAAGCAAAAAAACTGGCAGCAGCAAGCTTTATTCAGTCGGTGTATACGGGCCAGGAGTCACAGTCCACCGCCGCCCTCAGAAGTGTGCGTCATAGAAAACAAGCGCGCTTAATCTGGATTCATAATCAGGGTGGAAAAAAAAATAGAATACAGAATCAGGAGAAAAGAAAAACAGGAGACGCTAGCTAGCCGCTGTTGTTTCGCGTACAACCGAGCCGAGCCCGGGACGGCCCGGGACGGACCCCCGCGGGGAAACCCGCGAGACGCCGACATTCACTGCAACGCGCCCATTCATTACGCAATTGGGAAATGAATGGAGGGCAGAGTGAGTGAGTGTGTGTGTGTGTGAGCGACAGAGAGAGGCCGAGAGAAAGAGAGAGAGAGATAGAGAGGGTGGGGAGCTTGAGACAGGTCAGAAGAATGATAGGATTTATACGGAAAATAGAGCACGGCTGTGGTGGTGCACGGCGTGCCGGTACTGGGGCGCCGGGATGGTGGGTGACGCTGTCCGCCGCCTGCGCGCTGCGCTTCCTGGACACAGCCGCAGGACACCGTCGTGGTCGTGACACGCCGCGGACACACACACGCTCACACACACACACACACGCACACACACACACACGCTCACACGGTGCCCGGCACGACCCGTCATACGGCGACACACCGCCGCGCCGCCATACACGCCGCCCCCCCACGGCGACGTGTGGAGTGTGCGGGGGGCGCCGCTCCGTCCCCCGGCCGTGTCAGCTCTCGAGCCCGCGAGCCCCCGCCGCCACCACCACCGCCCGCTGCGGGTTCAAATACCCGTCTGATCTTCCGTATTTCCCCAGCTTTCTTCAGCGTGGGCGGGGCTCGCCGCTGGAGCTCACACACACACACACACACACACACACACACACACACACACACACACTTGTTCCGGTCTGGCGATTGAGCCGCCGCCGCCACCTGTCGCGTGAAACTACGAAAGCGTGCGCACGCGTGCGCGGGCGTGACGCGTGACGCGGCCACGGCCACGCCGCCTGCCGCCTGTGACCGTCTGTGACGCCCGCCCGCAGAAAACCATCATTTTTCAAAACTGTGCGTCGGAACATTTCATTTTTGGCACGCGCCGCTAGAGCGCCGCGGCTGCGCCTCCGACTGCTGCCATACGCTTTTGTTCCCTTTCTTTCATTCCGCGCGGCGTAAGCGGAGCGACGTGTCCGTCCGGCCAGAGCCATCTATCGTATCTGATGATTCTTCCTAGCCGCGGGGCACAGGCTCCGGGCGGCGGCGGCGGCGCGGTGGAATTGCAGAAACGGGCGTCTCTTTTGGGTGGGCAGCCGCGAGAAGGCCGCGAGGCACCATTTTTCTCCCGATGCTCAGCGACGCAACGAGTTTAGACCGCAGAGCCAACGCTGCACTGGCAAAAATGTTAATCGCGCCCCATTATATGAAGTGTTTTAATTTTTTTAGATACAAAGCAACGACCAATGTTGATTCTAATACACCGCGTAAGGCAATTGTTTTGCGTTCGGTTCGCAAAACCAAGAATATAGAACACGCTGGCAAAAAAAAAAAGAAACAGAATCTATTGTGATGACTATCATTGTTTTTCATTCTGTGCGCGCCATGAACACACCCCACCCGCTTGCGCGCGCAAAAGGTTTGCGGGGCGATTCATGGAACTCGCAGAGCCGTGGCGTGGCGTGCTCCTGGCGTGGCGTGCGCCTGGCGTGGCGTGGCGCCGGCTCACAGCAGCAGCTGCACGCGTTCCTTGGTCTTTAGCTCCGTCGTCGTAAAATTGGGGTGCCATGGTGGGGGCCGCCGCTACCGACCGCGATTGTTTGGCCGAGCCGAGCTTTTATCACTATCTCCGGCCGGGCGTCTGTCCGTCTCTGTCAGCCGGTAACGTGCTCTGTGCTGCAGGGGAAATTAGAGAGAGAGAGAGAGAGAGAGAGAGAGAGAGAGAGAGAGAGAGAGAGAGAGAGAGGATAAGAGGGATAGAGCGAGCGAGAGAGAAAGAGAGGGATAGAGAGAGAGAGAGAGGGCGCGCGGATTGCCCCCGCGCCACGCGCCACCGTGTGTACCTTGGCGTACCTACGACGGCATCGGCCCCGCACCCATCACGGCGGCGTCGTGCCGTAACCCGGCGCCGCACCGCGCGGCAGACGTCCGTCTCCCCCGCCCGCCCCGTCCGCCTGATGCATGTAATCCCCACCCGGCACACGGCCCCCTCCCCTCTCAATTATCGTCATTATCCTCGGGACCTTCTTAGCTTCCATTATGCTTTGCAAAATATCGGCGTCTAGGAGCCGACGTCGACGTCGACGCCGCTTTCTGGTCCAACGCCCCCGCGGCGGGGGGGGGGGGGGGGGCGACGGAGCCGGCCGGCGGCCAGCCTCGCGGCCCCCGCTGCCCCCGCGGCCCCGCCCCGGCCGGCCGCCGGCAGGGAAGTGCCATTGTTGACCCCATCGTTCAGTCGAAATAACGCTCATTGCGTCTGGCGGCCGCGCCGTGCGGCGCCGTGCCGTGCCGGGCAGAATGCGATGTTACTTATTAGGACAGACGGGCCCCGCCGCGCCGCGACGAGGTACGCCGCGGCCCCCCGGCCCTGCGGCAGCGGCGGTGGGACACTCCACAAAATACCACCGCGGTCCATGGCAGTCTGTCTCTCTGTCTCTCTTTCTCCCCCTCCCTCCCTGTGTCTGAGCGCGTCTGCAGCTTCATATGTGGTGACCCTCGAAGAGCGCCCGATGGGTAGGCAATCCCTGCTGGCGTGCGCAGCCGTCAGCCGTGGCGCGCGGGCCGGCCTACCCCGCGCACTGCAGGGGCTCCCGGGCGGCGGGCGGCTGACGGCTGACGGCGGGGGCCGCGGGCCGCGGGGGACGGACGGCGGCGCCTCCTCTCTGTGCTCCGTCGCACACGATCAAGGCCGTCGTGGTGGCGGAGACGGTCCCGGCGGCGGACGCGACCGGACGCCGACGGCTGCCGCCAGGGGTGCGGAAACAGGACGGCACTCGGCTCTAACGCGGTGTGACAGACACTCCGGCAGCGGGGCGGCACGCCGCGACACGGCACGACACGACACGGGGCCCGCCGTCGGCCGCGCGCCCCGCCCGGCAGAGCAGACGTTTCGCAGAGAGCGGTGGGCCGTTCTCCAGCCCAGGACATTCCTCGCGGCGACCAGGCGGCCAGGCGGCGCCCTCGGGGAGGAGATCGCCCCGCGACATCGCCGTCGTCTTGCGACACTTATAAATGCGCTGCGTTAGCAAGGCCCGGCAGGCAGCGCAGCGGTCGCGGGGCTTATCGGCGGCGCCCGTCGAATATTCCGCGAGCCGGTCGGCGAGCGTAACGACCTTCTCTCTCTCTCTCTCTCTCTCTCTCTGTCCCCCTCTGTCTGTCTCTCTCCCTCGGGGAGGCACAAATAAAACAATAAACCTGCCAAAGTCGTCCCCTCGCCCCGTCGGTCCGTCGTCCTCTTTACACGGCTGACTGGACTGCCAGTACCTCCTTCCTCCTCCTCCTCGTCCGTGTGGCCGGAGGAGGACGTAGCGGGCGCCAGAAGCGCAGGGACTCGACACGATTTCATGCTTTTCGTGTTGTACACACTTTGCGGCCGGTGTGGCGCTCGCGGCTCCATCGGCGACCACGACGTGTCCGAAAACGTCAATAACATGTTTTTTTTTGTCGTCTTATATAATGCGGCGGGAAATTCACACCACTTCATAGAAAGAGTTGTTTCTTTTCTCGTGACGTCGTTAAAAATCGTTGTCACTTGCGGCTGCCGTGCGCCGTGTGGCCTGCCGGGCACGATCGCTCGTAAAGCAGTCTCAACCCGGCGCGCGATGATTTTGAAACGGAAAATGAAGTAATTGAGGCCGACCTCGCAGCCGCACCAAAACTCTATTCAACGCGGGCGGCGTCGGGTGCGAGTGGGACGAAGCGATGTGAGGAGACGGAGGGCGGAGCGAGACAGAGACACGCATCGGACCCCACGGCGGCGGACACGCGCCGGATCCGGTTTCTGCGCCGCGGAGCCCCGGTGCGTTTTCGTATTCAGACCACGATATTCTGTACGCGGCCATTGACAATCGGTTCACACCCACTGATCTGCTCGGGAGGGGAGAAGGGGGGGGGGAGAAAAAAATTCCTTTAGACCCCAAAAAAAGGACGGACCGGCAAGGAGTGTAACCTGCGACCGGCCACTCGTTAGTCGGTCTCGCTGACCAAAGGGCCACCGTACCACACCCCGACCTGATGCGCGATTTCTATACTTCAGCCGCTGTGTGTGTACTCATTGGTGATAATTCGGGTCTCATTCCATACACCGTTATAGTTCTTGCAACTCGACCATACTCTGTCAGGTGACTAATATGGTCATTGACAATCTGTGGACAACGTTTCATGAAGTTGCCATAACTAGGCAAGGTCGAAAATACAGCCCCGACGTTAACGAACATGGGTATCGGGTAAGGATATGATACTTTTTTTTTTTGTGCTCCGGGCTCGCAATGGACCCCGATGGACCTGAGGGCCTCCTTCGCCCGCTCCGCGCCGCGCCCGCCGCTGTGCACCGCCCCCCGGGCCGCGCGGCCTGAGTGGGTGCACTCCTCGCTCGCAGCATCACGGTCCACTGGATGCCAGCACGCCGCCGCCACCGCCCTCCTCCACGCCATTATCTTTCGCATTCCACAAGACCGTGAGGCGGGAGCCACGACCCGAAAGTCCCGAGGGGTTCGATTTTGTTTCCCGATCCGAAGAGCTGGATACAAAACAGCTTCTTTTGCACTCCGCGGGTAGCGAAGATGAAGCAAAAAAAAAAAAAGAAAGAAAGGAGAGAATTGGTGCGACAGCAGTCCAGACCCGAACCTGCAGGACTGGAATGCACTTCGTTTCGATTCGTCTTTTTATTTTATCAAATGCAGAACATGTTTGCCGCTGTGATTGGATCGGTTTTCGGGTGGACCGCCGCAGCCGGGGGCCGGTGAGGAGCGGCTGCTGTCCAGTGGCTGCTGATAACCGGCAAACGTCCTCCAGGACCCGCGAGGCTCGCTCCGCATCACCGCGGGGACCGCTCTTCAAAATCTTATTTTATTTTATTTCCTCGTGCTGCTCTTCGGGCAGAGGAGACTTGAACGCAGTGCGACAACCAGAGAGTCTCCCGACGGCGAGGTGCCGCCGCCCGCCGCGGAGACAGTCAATGTCTAGTCTGTCCGTCCGTCTATGCGGCCAGACCCGCGGCCCAGACCTTTCCCAACGTGTGATGTTCGGGCAAGAAGAGCATCGGGCATCCTGTAAAGAGGGGAGGGGGGGGGTCAGCGCTATGCCTTTCTGCTGCAATCTTCCAAACGCAGTCGTGCAGCTCGCGCCTCCAGGGCAGGGCGGGGCGGGGCGGGGCGGCCCGAGGTCCCTGCCCCCCCCCCCCTCCCCCCTCCTCCCGCTGCCGCCGCCCGCCGCCGGACCCAATGTTGCAAGGCGTAAGTAAGCTCATCTAGTTTCAAAGGTCCGTCGCGTCGCCGTCGTCGTCGTCTGCTCGCGCGCCGCAACAACGCCTCCCCAGAGACCTTCTAGGATCTGTCTAGAATTACCGCCCGGCCGCGGCGGCCACTAGAGCCCGGGCCCGGCACACCGCACCCGCCACGCAGACGCGTTCGCATAACTCTGTTTCGCCCCTTTTTTTCGTCCCCCTCCCTTTCCCTAATCTCCCCACATTTTTTATGAGGGCGAATAAAAAAAACGCTTCGGAATTTCTCACACACGCGGCGAGCACAGAGCTCGCGGATATCGATTATAGGGCTGGTGACGTCGATCTTGCTATGATTGCCGTGATGGCGAGATCTCGCTCTGAGTCTCCACTTCCGTCGTTCATCATTTTTTTTCTTCTAAAAAGGCTCAACTCGGTGTCGCAGCAAACTCATCAGCCCGTCGTTACAGGTCCTGCGGCAGGTCCTGCGGCAGGACAGCCGCGGCGCTGACAGGTCGTGCCGCCTGTCTCCATCTCTGTCGCTCCCCCCGCGGCGTGCGTGAGGGGGACGGAGACAGACGGCGGCACCTGTCCGTCATCACATCCCGGCCGGCCGCTTCCGTTCGTTTGCGTTTCGTCGGCGGGGTGCAGAGGGAGGGAGGAGGAGGGAGGAGGGGGGGGGGCGTTGACGGGGAGGGCTGCGAGGACGACGACGACGTGGTGGCTGGTTTCGGCCGCACCGTTACGTCAGGGGTGTGGCGGGGCCGCGGCGGGGCGTGGGCAAATAATGACGACTAGGAGGCAATCGACCTGCACGGGCCGCCGGAAAAAAAACTCGGCCGCCCGGGGACCCCACGGGGACCCCCCGCAGACCCCCCGCAGACCCCCCGCTGACCCCCCGCAGACCCCCCGCGGACTCAGGGTAAACAAGCGGTGCAATGGCACGCGGCGCCGGTGCCGGCCATCCCTCCGAAGCGCTCGGGTTCTACACCCCGCGCGCCCGCGCCGCACCGCTACGTTCGTATCAAATGTATTCACTGCATTAAATCTGAGACGCGATATACGGCGCACGGAAGCGAGACAAAATTTTTGTTTTGTTCCGTGAATATTCACGCATTCAGTTGGATGCGGAAATAAAGTATAAAATAATAACGCAGCTCTAACCCGCGAGTGACGAGGCCGCGCGGCACGCGGACTCATTTGCAGAAATGAATAATACGCGCTGCGATCGGGTCCGCTGGTCGTGTCGTGTCGTGTCGGCCGCTCGGCTGGGCTTCCGCCCGCGGCCCGCGGCGCTCGCGCTCTCCTCTTCGCATGTCGCGGCGCGGCGCGGCGGGCGGCGGCCCCAAGATGCCGTGCCGTGCCGCCACGCCACGCCACGCCACGCCACGCCACGCCACGCCACGCCACGCCACGCCACGCCACGCCACGCCACGCCACGCCACGCCACGCCACGCCACGCCACGCCACGCCACGCCACGCCACGCCACGCCACGCCACGCCGCGTCGCGGTGGAGAGCGGAAACAGAACGGTGCCCGCCGTTGCCCATTCTCTTGTTGTGCACGAGCTGACGCGGTGCGGCGCGGGGTGTCCGAAGAGGAGGGGGGGGGGGCGGATAGGTTGGACTAGGTCGGGTTAGGCCCGGGAGGAGCCCGCGCAGGATTTTCATTCTGCCGTTTTGTTTTTTTAGCATTTGGTTTGCCGGGTGGTCATTTACTGTAGAGCGCAGAGTGTACACAAAGCGCTGCGTCTCCTTTCCCTTGTCGATGCGGCGGCGGCAGGCCGGCAGGCGACTCCTTACGCCGTCATGACGTCACCGCGGTCGTGGTACCCTACTTCGTTTTCCCAGCACTACTTTCTTGCTGGCCGGCCTGCCGTCGGTCGGACGGCTGAGCACTGCAGCGGCGGCGGCGGCGGCGGCGGCGTGAATAGAAACCGACGCCGCAGACACAGATTTAAAGTGCCAGAGTCATGCCAGGGCGTTTAGCCCGTATCGATTGACGCATTCGCCCTCCGACAGCGATAGATGAGGTGGAGGTGGGGGAGGAGGAGGAGGAGAAGGATGTGGAACTGGAAGAGCAGGAGAAAGAGGGGTGTAATGCGACTGAGGATGACTTTAAAAAAAGTCTAAAATCACAAAAAAAAATTCTGGCTAAATTTCACACATTGAAAATACAGCACAAATTAATTGACGAATAAAAAAAAAAGAAAAACGATGAGTCGGGGCCGTTTCCGCGTTTTTAGTGCGGACCGCGCCGGGTCGCCTCGCACCGCAGGATAGCCGGGCCTCGCGGTAGCGCAGCGCCGCGCAGAGTACCCAAGGCTGCCGCGCGGGGCGCACCTCTTCTGATTTACTGCGCGCCCAGCGAGATCGGGGGTAGGCTGTCTTTAATGGGTGACGGGGAGGCGGCGGCGCTGTCCTCTCCTCCCGGCCTGCTCCCGCTCTGCCCCGGGACCCGGGCCCCGAGCCCCGAGCCGGGCCGGGGGACCCGAGCCGCGGCCTCGACGGGCGCCTTTCTAAAGTAGATCATTTGGCCGCAGAGATCGCGATGGACGCGGCGCGGCCGGGGGGAGGACGCGGGAGGGCCGTCGCGGGGAGGCGCTCCTCCTCCGCCTCCTCGTCGGGGAGGGGTTAGAGGCCGCCGCCGCGGCCCCGCCGGGGTCCCCCCGCGGGGGCGCCCGTGAGAAGCACCGCGCCGCTCGGCCGCGCTGCATCGGCTCAGACCGCTCCAGACACTCTCGGGGCCGGAATATTAATCCTTTTTGCATTTCTCGGCGCTAAAGTCAAGGGCGGAGCTGCCAGCCGGTGCGCCGCCCGCCCTCCGCGGGGTAGGCAGGCCCGCGGCGCGCGCCGGCCCGGCGGGACGGCCTACCCTACAGGCGGCTGCCAGCGGCGGCGGCGCCCGAGTGTGTGTATACATGCATCAGTGAGGTCACGGGAATTGTAAATCTGTTCCAGAATCGGGCGCAGCCGTCCTCCAGAGCCGCGGTCCGGACAGTCGAGACCACACCCTGTCTGGAGGCCCCGTCTCTCTCTCTCTGTCTCTCTCTCTCTCTCTCTCTCTGTCTCTCTCTCTCCCACGGTTTTCCTATGCACTTTGGTTGACCGGACACCTATCGTTACATCGCACTGCCCCATCGCGCGTTTCGATAACAAAAATCTCATCCGCGGGGGGGGGGGGGGGGGGACTTTTTGTTTCGAAATGCAAATCGGCAGGGTGACTGGTGCGACTCTCCCATGGCCTCGAGGTCGGGCTCTCCGCTTAGCAGTCAGCCCCCGCCGCGGTCCCAGGTTACAAAATAACTTATCGAACTGCACATCTTTTTGTAGTGGTGCGTTTTCGTGTTTCGTGTTATTTTTTTGTTTAATTTATTAATCATTTGGCACTTTATATCACAGAGTACAATAACAGCCAGACGTGGTAAGTAACTGTTGCCCCCGGTGCCGCCGCCACACACACACACACGATCCGCCGCAGGAGTGATTCCACACACATCCACACACACATCCACACACACGCACACATACGCACACGGTTCGTCTGACGGCGCTGAGAACGAGGTAGCGTTACTTTCCTTGTGCGCCACACTACTTGTGAACGATCGCCCTGTCACGCGAGCGGCACGGGTAGAGGAGGAGGAGGGGGGGGGGGGGGGGGGGGGGGGAGCAGGGAGGGGGGGGGGGGGGGGGGGGGGGGGTGGAGCCGAGTGATGGTTACTGGTGCTGCCGAACGCAAGGTGCGTTATGGAGAGGGGAAAGGGGGGTGGGGGCGGACGTGTTCCATCCGTACCGCACATAGGCTGCTGTGGGGCACACGGCCTGCAAAAGAGGCTGGCCGGCTGGCTGAGAACAATCAGTGCCAATTAGCTTTGCCTCCAGCACCGACGCCCCCCCCCCCCCCCCCCACACCACCACCACCCACACACACACAAAACATACACGCGCACGCACGCACGCACGCACGCACCGCACCACCGGGGACCATATCGTGAGACGGCAAGCGTCACCTCTTGTCCTTAACGAAAAAGCACCAACGAAGGCCCCCCCCCCCCCCCCCGGTGCCCTGGGTCCTGTGTCCTGCGTCCTGCCGGGTCCTGGCCGGGGCGGGAATGCCGCGGATCGGCGGCGCCGGTAGGTGCTGACGTCCGACCGGGCCCACGGACCGGACATAACTCAAACGGAACAACGCTTCGCCTGATTGTCTGTCCTCTAGCCCCGTCTCACTCCCACTCCATATGCGCGCTCGCTGGCATGTTTATCTCGCAGTCTATTTCTTCCCGAAAGGCTTATTGATACCAGTTTCTGCGCTGAGGCCGGCGAAGGTTTGCATGTGTGTGTGTGTGTGGGCGGGCGCGCATGTGTGTGTGTGGACGGTCGTGCATGCGTGGCTGTGCGGAGCGTAAAATCAAATCCGCCCGCCTTTTAGAGTCGGCCCTGATCCCGGCCCGCGCGGCCCGGCCCGGCCCTGCCCGGAGCGGAATTGACATCACGGCCCGAAACCCCGCCCCTTTTCGCTCCGATTCGGTCACGGCCCCCCCAAAGAGCTTGTGCTGGCTGCCCTGCAGCCGACACGGCCTCCTAGACGCTGCACGGTAACTCGCCGCTTGTTCTCAGTAAATACACACACACACACTGTCAGGAGAAAAGAAATAAATGTTTCTCAGGTTGTGGACAAAAATGTTGTAAATTTCCACGCACATACAAAAATTATATACGTAAAATCGGAATTAGGGAGAGTTAGCGACACTGCAAGTCGACGGAAAAATCCTTCCGCCTCTCGTACCGCGGACACGCGGACAGCGCCTTGCCGGTGTCGACGAAAACGTTTCTCCGCCCAAAGTCACCTTCCCCTTCTTTATCTCTGCAAAGAATCATTGCCGCCGGCACAGTCATCATAACCCGATCGTCTGGTGCCCCTTTGCGGGGGCCCCGGGACCCCCGACGGGGACCTCCAGGACCTCGGCGAGGACGTCATCAGGATCAGTCTGTCAGCGTCGGACCGGGGCTCAATGCAATGCTGCTGACACGTCCTGTCCGCCTGCATCGATGCGTGCATTCACGGGCACAGTCTGAGGGGGGGGGGGGGCGGGGGCGTTGGTCTTGAGTGCCGGGCTGGCCGGGCCGGGGGCCGCGTTCTGTTGTCGTGCGTCGGGTTTTCTTGCGCACTGTCAAGGCCGGGGAGGCCCCCCCCGGGGACGGCGGCGGCGGGTGGCCCGGGCGGCCCGTACTGCACAGGCACACACACACACACACACACACACACACGCACACACACACACACACGCTCACACACACAGAGCAGATGGCTGCCTTGCCTCGCGTGCCGTGCAGCCCGGACACACACACTATCCGTAGCTGCAGACCCATTCCAAACACGCTGAATTGGAATAAAAATTCTCGACATTTTATAAATAATTTTTTTTGGTGCGCTCTCTGAGGTTCTTGCAGTGTGCGTATGACGGACGCCCCAAAGGCGCGAGTGCAAAGCACCCCGCCACCATTTCCTGTCCGGGAGGGCGAAGCGCCCGGAGCGCCCGGAACATCGGCGAGTCCATGCTAATGCCCTCCTGGCCGGCTCCGGGACGGCTCCGGGGGGGGGGGGGAGGCAGGGATTAGCATTCAATGCTCACCTCCTCTGGCTTCCTTGCGGGGAGGACCCGTCGCGTCGGCTGTATTTGGAGAGCCGCGCGTCCAGCCTGGAAGCCGCTAGGAGAAGGGAGAGGATTGGTACGTGAACTGTGCGGGGAGAGAAAGGGAGGGAGAGAGAGGGAGAGGAAGAGAGAAGGGGAGAGAGGCGATAAGGTGTCGGTGCCGGCCTTCCATATACGCGGTACGCGCCACAGTCGCCCGCAGCGCCCGCGATGCTCTACTACGTGCGATAAAAAAAATTGCCCCCGCCGCCGCCGCTGCCGCCGCGGCCGCCCCGTGACCCTCTTAACGCCCCTCCCGGGCCCCCGCAGCCTCTCCCCCGCGGCCCCAGCGGCGGCGCCGGCCGTGTCGTGTTGCTGTTGCACCTTCTCTCCTCCCCCCGACGACGCGCATATAAAATGCCCCGCGTACGTCTCTTAATATCACGTACGTTACGCTACGGTCGGGGGGGCTGCACGGGGCAGCCGGGGCCGCGGGGTGCGCCTTGGGGAGGAAAATGAGTTGTTGTCGCAAGCGGCTCGCGCGGTGCGGGGCAGCGGCGGCGGCGGCGGTGGCGGTGGCGGTGTCGGCACGCGAGAGCACGCGAGTGAGTGAGCGACCGAGTGAGCGAGTCAACTGCAACATTCGCATGCACGTCTCGGGGGCACGTCGCGCCGGCGTGGCGCCTCCGAAATGTCGAGCCGAATGGAAACGTTTCAGAGGCGAGACGAGACGCGCGATAAGATGACTAAATCATTTTTGCCCATCCCTCACCCCCCCCCCCCCCCTCTACTCCTCTTTAATTCGCGTGCGAGCCGCAAATGGAAACCATAAATAAAACGTGTAAACGCATTTCTGTTTTTTTTTTGTAGATGCTGTGGCAATTTGCACTTTCCGATTGGATGGGGTCTCGGTACCGGCAAAATATCGAAATGTATGCTCTGCAGGCGACAGATAATATTTCGACCAAAGGCATTCCGAAAAATCATTTTTGAATCCACAGGAAAAAAAGTAAATGCAATAAAATAAATCTGGAAATAGAAAATGACGTCGCGGACTGGACGTCGTCTGCAGAGCGAGTGCAGAGGCGATAATCACAGAGCAGAGCAGTCGTAACACAATCAGTCGGCGGGCTCCGCAGCTCCGCAGCACCGCAGGCACCGCAGGCACCGCAAGGAGCTGACCTCAGACCGCCTGCGAACCCTGTGCGAAGGAACTGCAGCTGTTAAAGCGAGGCAGAGCCGGGCAGAGCAAGGTAAAGGGAAAATGTGTAAGGCGCAGTGCCCGTGCCCCCGCCCCGCCTGCCGCCGCCCGCCGCCGCCCGCCGTGCCCCGCGGGGGCCGCGAGTGCAACGAGCTGCGGACTGTTTAGCGCTCGACACCTGCCCACAAGAGAGCTGTAAACCGAATAGGCAGGCAGCGGCCGGAGGGGGGTTCCTTTCACGCTTGATTTCTTCTTGACTCTATTTACAATTTTTTTTTCCATTTTTTTTTTTGAAAATTTGAAACTTTTCTTTTGAAGCTTTGAACGTTTTATATACGCTGTTTTAATGCCGCTGCACACACCTCTTTTTTTGGAACTCCGATCATATTTTTTTAAAAATACTGTGAATTAACCTAATTATGGGTGACAGCACATGTCTCAGTTCCCATTGCAGCATCCAAATTTGCTGTTGCTTGTCCCATTTTTTTCTGAATCTTACCTTGTTTTAGGGGGGGGGGGCTTTTGCGACGAGTTTAAGTCCTTGTTGGCGACCTTCGCGGCTACGGATATCACTGGCACACCCACACACACACACACACACACTGACACTGGCGTGTCACACACACGCGCGCGCGCACGCTCGCCCGCCCGCGCTCTGCGTCGGCGATAGCCCAGCGGCGGCTCCGTTCGGTCTGACTCCGCGGTCCGGGAGGCGGGAGGTTCGCTCGGCGCGGCGGCTGGGGCTGGACTGGCGGGCCGGCGCCGCCAAGGGAACACTTTAAGCCCGCGGGAGGAAGCGTGGCGGCGGCGTGGCGGCGGCGTGGCGGCGGCGTGGCTCCGCGGACCGCCCGCCCGCCGCCGCTGCCGGCCTGGTCCACTGTCAACTCGGACCTCTCTCTCTCTCTCTCTCTCTCTCTCTCTCTCTCTCTCTCTCTCTCTCTCTCTCTCTCTCTCTGGCGCCCGCGACATCGCGGTACGTTGTTTTTCAATGCCGCATAAAAGAGTTTTTTTTAATTTGTTTAGGGAACGACGCCTGCGGGGCGCCTGTGAACTCCAGGGTAGGCCAGCCCGCACGGCACGCGCGCGCTGCACGCTCCGTGACTGCCTACCTGCCAGGCGCTACGGCCCGCCCCCGAGATCCGTGCCTGTCATCGCACAACGCGGACGTGCTTCTCGAAGAACACACAGCGGGCAGCCTTGCAGGCGCCTGGACTATCCGCCCGGCGCCGTACTACATGTGGTCTGTTCTGCTGCTGTGCAGGGCCGGCCTGACATTCTGCCTGTCATTGCGTAAGGGACGTGCCCCCGCGAGGAGTAGAGCGGAGCGGCGAGGCGCCGGCGGTGTCCTCTCTCGCTCTCCTTGCACCGGAACAGCCGCGTCAGGCCACGTATCTTCTCCCGTGAGCTGACTACGCGGCCGGCGCACTTTTCTCCCGATGGATTATTCGGACAGGTGCATCCGGCCCTCCTCTCTAATCTCTCATTCTTTTTTTTCGGTTTTGCCTCACAAGAAAAAGGGCGGGGAAAAAAATTGAAGGAAAAATAAAAGAGGGAAAAGAAGGGGAAAGTCAAGAAGGGAAAAGGGAAAGAGACTTGTAGTGTCAGCGATTTGAAGAGTCAAACACAGCACTAGAAAATTGTGAGCGAATTTTTTTCCTAAAAAAAACGTAAAATGTGACCCGGTCCCTTAGGCTTGCGGGGGTCACAGGACCTGACCCTTGACCCCTGACCCGGGTGACGATACAGGACGGCCGACGTCAGCGCGTCGGGGAACCGTCACCACCTCGTCAGAGGAGAGCGCGGACCGGCGCGGCCAGGACGGACTGCCCGGCGGGGAACCGACGTACGCGAGCCCAACGCCTGCGGGCCGGTTCAGCTGCACACACACACACACACACACACACACACACGCACACACACGCACATCTCCCGCAAATAATTTCCCTTGAGCCTGCTGGGGAAGTCCGGCCGGCGCAGAAGACGCGCGTGTCCCGCGGCCCAGCTGCCCCGCGGCCCCGCGGCCCCGTCAGCCAATAATCTCGATCGCTACGCCCGCCGAAGTGGAACGCCGAGTCGTGATATAAAGCGAAAAATCCATCATCGGTATTTTTATCTAAAAAGCCTCCTCCCCCCCCCCTTCCTTCCCCCGCGGCGTGGGTGACTTTGCCGACGGTGTTGTGGCCATATAGTGAATCGCTAGGATGACGCCGAGAGAGTCGGCATGGGGGGAAGACTCAATTGTATACGAGGCAGTTTACAGTACGAGTACTCATGAGGCACCACCCACTCCTTCCTAAAGAAAGGAAAATCTGATTTTATTAAAAAAATATGTAATTTTACATTGTTAAAATTCTCAGTGAAAGCATAGCCTGGACGCAAAAGCCTCGGCACGGCACGGGCACCGCGCAGCCAGCCGGCGGAATTCCCTCCCTTCTTCCCTGCTTATAATTTCCCGGCATCGTGGAATGTCACGGCGTTTCCCACGCCCACCACCACCGCCTCCTCCTCCACGGCCCTCGCGGATCATCAGAGATTTTGTAATTAGATTAGTCGGGTGTAGTGTGCAGCCTGCTCTCTCTCTCTCTCTCTCTCTCTCTCTCTCTCTCTCTCTCTCTCACACACTTACTCTCTCTCAGGCACACCGCCTGACCTCCGGATGTGACCCTAACAAGGCAACGCTATCACCTTCGTTCCCGGAACCCGCGATGGGAACTGCTTGTATCGCAGGCCGCGCCGCAAGCCACCCTCTTTTTCGGCGTAATGTTCAAATTCTGGATGCAGTGAGCTGACCGCCTATTCGCAGAAAAAAAAACACACACACACTGCGAGCTGGCCACTGATTACGAGCACCATTTTTTTCCTGTACGTGCTTTTGTGGTGGACACACGACGTAGGCTTCGACCTGCCGATAGCGTTGCGGAGAAAAGGGGAGGGGCGGGAGGGGATGGGGGAGGGAGGGGAGGAAGGGGGAGGGGAGGGAGGGAGGAGGGGTCACGATAGCAGTACATCACGGCCGGTAACAGTGGCATAGACTCTCCCATGAATCAATCAGCCACAGTGTGAAGGCGAAACCCAGCGGCAGCGGCGGCGGCGGCGGCGGCGGCGGCGTGGCGCCCAGCCTGCGGGGCCTGCGGGCCTGTGGAGCCTGCGCCAGACACATGCGAGCCGCGCTTGCTTCGCTATTTTGCTGTCCCTTTGTCTTTATCAGCAGGGGAGCAGCGGCGGGGCGCGGCGCGGCGTGTCGGGGCTGCTGGTAAAGGGTCTTGCGTGCCTTCCACCTCTGCAGCTCCGCCGCCGCGTCGACTCGGGCCTCACAGAGGCCTCTGAGTCTCTCTACCCGGGCCGCTCCTGGCGCGAGGATCGGGCCGGGCCGGAACCCTGGCCGCGTGGCCGGAGAGCCACCTGCCGCCGCATGCCGCAGGCCACATGGAGGGAAAAGAAACAAAAAAGTAGAATACTGGAGCGAACCGGGTCGATGACCTCTTGCAGTCAGATGAGCTAATAACAGTTAAACACACGCCCGGATTGTGCCGGCTCAGAAATAAAAATAAAAATGAAGCTGGCAAAGAAAAAAAACGAATCAAATGAGATACAGCAAATTGTCATAGAATAGTGAAGTGCCTTTATTGCCATCATGTGAAAAAAAAAAGATGCCTCGAGTGCTGTTTCGCTCGACAATGTGACAATTTACTTGATGGCCGACACTGACACCTTTTAGATCTCGCGCGCTGCAAAATGAATGCGGTGGACGTGTCTTAATCCCCCCGCGGCCGCTCACTGCTCTGGTCGCGCGCGGCAACAGCGGCGCCGGCGGTCCGTCGTCTGCTCCGTCCCCCCGCTCGCATAAAATTCTCATATCTCCGACTTTTAATTCGACGTCATGCGCGCGAGTTACTGTAAAATTACGCGGCGCGGAGGGGGCGTGGCCCGTGAGCACGTCGTCGTGACGTCACTCCCGTATGACATTCACATTCGGAGAAGCGCGAGCGGCGGCGCGGTGCGCGATACGCGGCGGAGCGCGGGACTTTCGTAAGAGAGAGAGAGAGAGAGAGAGAGAGAGAGAGACGCCCTCTCGGAATCGAACGTATTCCCCCTGTTTCCGACACACTTGTAAATGCTCATCATCCCGGTCGATTTTTCCTGTTATGTTATACATTCGCCCAGTAAGCATAATGTCGTTGCCTTTCCCATGAGCCACAAAAAAAGAAAGAAAGAAACCTGAGGACAGCATCCGTAAATTACGTAGCGTCTCCGGGGGACGACGACGCCGGCGTCGCCCTGCCGGTCGCAGCGGAGCGCGACGCCACACCGGCATACCTTCCGGAACGCCTTGACCTTGAACGTTACTGTCATTACTTTGGCCGTTACGTAATTAATGCACCGGGGGGTTCCTGTAGCGCTACCGGCCGGGCCTCCGGGCCTCCCGCGCGACGACACCGCCTGCCAATACCGCTCCGCCGCTCGCTTGTTCCGCGTCAATCCTCGCGTCCGGGCCGCCGCCGCCGCCGCCACGACTTCGCGGTTCCCATTTACGTTTGCCGCGCCGCGATGACCATAAATTTTGCATACACGTTTTTTCCCCTCTCGCGGTGAGGAAGTAAGTACACACACACAGGAGAATTCGCGGGACTACGTTGTTATTTTTAAATTTTTAGTGAAATGTGTTTTCCTGCAAATTATCACGCTAGTCCGCGCGCGTCTTATTTTGAGCTTAAAAAGATTGTCCCGTATCGCTCCCCCCCCCCCTCTCTCTCTCTCTCTCTCTCTCTCTCTCTCTCTCTCTCTCTCTCTCTCTCTCTCTCTCTCTCTCTCTCTCTCTCTCCCCTGCAAGCGAGGTAATGAGCACAGACGACACTACTTCTCCTTGTCGGGCCGCAGGTGATTATTTGCTGCTGTCTCTGTTCCGGCTGGCCCGTCGGTCGGGTCGGTCCCGTTATAAAAGCGTCCACACGTCATACATTGCAAGGGTTCGAATACTGTGGGTCGCTTCTTTTTTTTTTGGTTTTTTATTTCTCGCACACACCCACACACACGTACACACACGCACACACAGCAGCGGCGGCGGCGTGAGGGAATCCCGCTCCGATCAACAGCGCAGCCTGTTCAACTGATGACCCCACGTCATGGATCATCTCAGACTATCGAATTAAAAGACGACCGCTGTCTTCTCCCTCTCTCTCCCACACACTCCCCCCCCCCCCCCTCTCTCTCTCTCTCTCTCTCTCTCTCTCTCTCTCTCTCCCTCGCTCCTCGTTTATTCAACACCGACAAATAATACCGGTTGTATGGCCGAGTTCCAGCATGAAAGCTAATAGAAGATATTTTTTTTTCTAATCGCTCTTTACTTCATGGCGATGCAGTAACTGCTCTTGTCGTCGACCGGGTGCTCTCAACGATCGGCTTCGTGGAAGCGGAGAGGCTGCGGTTCTTCCCCAGTCGGAATGGGCGGGATGAATTAGGCAAACTCGGCTTGGTGTCAGGAAGTGCGTGCGTGTGTGTGTGTGTGTGTGTGTGTGTGCTGGGCCTTCCCGCCGTATATTTATCGCCACTCCCGTCCAGAGATGCTCCAGGACGCGAGCATTTGCGAGACCACTTTAACACACTTGCTTGCCTGCCTGCTTGCTCTTCGACCGCGGAGCGATAACGGATGAGAAACATGCGAGTCACACAAAATGA
The DNA here is from genome assembly GCA_026979955.1 of Megalurothrips usitatus. NCBI lineage: Eukaryota > Metazoa > Arthropoda > Insecta > Thysanoptera > Thripidae > Megalurothrips > Megalurothrips usitatus. The sequence continues at coordinate 8,297,048 of CM049600.1, read as the reverse complement.
TTTATTTCACCTTTCAAAATTAAACGCAAGACTTTAAAAAAACGCATTATTTGCAGTATGGATTTCGGTGTATTTTAATCAAAGATTCATTTAGGTTTTCAGTTACTAAAATTTTGAAACATGGGTTGCGCTTTTGAATTGAGTGTTACCGAACCCTGCGGGACATCGGCTCTGTGAGATGAGCTGCCGACCCGGCCCCGGCGGGCCCCGGCCCCGGCTCTGCGGTAATGCGACCTCAGCCCCACACTGCCCGCCCGCCCCGCTGGAAGCGGAGCGCTGGAACATCACCCGGGCAACCATAGCCGAGCCGTTGTTGACCAACCAAAGGCACCCGCAAAAACAAGAACACAATCAAACAATTTCGGAGGCTGAATGTTTGATAAATTGTTGAAAAGTTTGGTCAAAGTGCTATATTACTTGTTGCACTGATTATTACCGCAACATGTGTGTGACAGAGATAGATAGATAGAGAGAGAGAGAGAGAGAGAGAGAGAGAGAGAGAGAGCGCAGCGGTCTGTAAAACCGCTGCCCACATGTGAACCGCCCGCGTGGAAAACCACAAGAGCTATGTGTGCAATCTGCAATCATATCATGAGCATTGAGAGCATAAGGGATACACTGCTGTCGGGTGCGAGCGAGGGAGTGGCCTGACCCGCACCGCAGCCGGGCCGGCGTCGTCTGTCTAGGTGAGGCGCTCTGGGTGAGGCTCTCTTGGCGAGGCCCGCTGACCGACAAAACGATGTCACTGCAATCTTCGTGACCGGAGTGACGTCAGTAGAAAGAGTGGGGCGGTCAGCGCTTCCGGCCGGAGGGAGGGAGATGGGGGCTCCCCCCCCCCCCCCCCCCCCCCGCTGCGCCTGCTGCCACTGCCTCCTCACAAGGGACTTATCACAAGTGGGTATTTCGCAGTTTCGCTGAAATTTACAGCAGTTAACAGCCGTCTCCGGCCGGGCACTCGCTGATGGCGACGATGGCGCGTAAACCAGACGACACTGTCGGGTGCGCCGTCGGCCGCTTTCTGACTATTCGTTCCATTGTAATTATGCACCTCCGCGAGCTCCTCGCGTGACCGGAGGGCGGCCGTGTGGCGGGGGGGGGGGGGGGGGGGGGGACAGCGCCGTCGCGATGTCCTCACAGGGCGACGCCGCGGCGGCGATCGTCGCCGTCGCCGGCACCGGGAGATGTCACCAGCCCGATGTCAGGCCTCGGGCCGGCGCTCGGGTCGCGGCCCTCGGCCTGGAGGGGGCGTGGCCCGCGGCGGGCAGAGGGCTGCCCCCGCCGCCGATCTGGCGTCGCCGTCAATGTTTGGCAACATCCGTCCTAGTGCTGCGCCTCGGGGCACTCAGGTCGGCAGGGAGGAGGAGGAGGAGGTGGCGGCGGGTGCCGCCGTGCAGCGCCGCTCCAGCCGCTCCAGCCGCTCCAGCCGCTCCAGCCGCTCCAGCCGCTCCAGTCGCTCCAGCCGGTAGCCGAGCCCGCGGAGGTCGCTGCTGGAGAAGCATGGACTCACTGCGGGAGAAACAGTTACGATTGGCCGTTAAAACACACGCGCGCACCCCGGCCCGAACCTGGATCCCGAACCAGTTCAAGACACTCCAGTATGGACAACCAAAAAAAAAATGGTAAAAAGAAAACATTGTTACCGGGCTGATAGAAATTAGACAGCATTTTCTTTGAAATAAGTATTTCGGTTGGGCGCTTGGGCTTACCGGCTCGGGCTGTGAGGACGCCGTGCGCTCTGCCTGGAGGGCGGCCTCCACCTCCTCCTGGTTGGAGGGCCCGAATATGTCATCCCAGTTCGTGCCGCCGAAGATGTCCTCGTTGCTGGTGGTGGAGGTCTCCTCCACCTGGCCGTCGGGGGCCTCGGGGCAGCTGGAGCACGGCTCTGGGGTAGTGGTGCTGTAGGCCGGGGGCGTCGGGTACGACCCCGAGCCCGGGGGCGGCCGCGGCGGGTACGAGGCCGCCGAGGGTGGCGGAGGCGGCGAGGGCGGCGGCTTCTTGTTGCCGATTATGTTCTGGATGCCCTGCACGGTGCCCAGGAACCCGTCGAGGAAGAGGCGGCCGTCCTGCGCATCGGCCGAACGAGGCTGCCGCAAGGGCCTCAGGTAGGTCGGCGGCGTGACACCAATCCCGCCCCCCGGGAGGTCGCCGAACCCGAACATCCCGGTGTCCGAGGAGCGCGGGGGCCGCAGTTTGGACGGCGGCGTGGTGCCGACCCGCCCCCCGCGGTTGCCAGGCGTGAGCACCTCGGCGTCGGCCGAGCCCGGGGGCCGCTGCGACAAGGTCGAGCCCGTGATGCCGCCGACAACGGGCACCATGCCGCCGAACATGGGCCCCATGCCGCCGAGCATGCTGCCGAGCGCGCCGCCCATGCCGCCGAATGAGTCCAAGAGGCCCCGGCCCTGCGCGTCTGCGACGCCCTCGGCCGTGGCGCAGCCGACGAGGGCACCTGTGACAGCCACGTCGCCGCGTACAGTTTACCCCGTCCTCTCCGCGCCTCTTCGGAGCCGCCCACTCACCGGCCAGGAGAGCCACCGCGGTCAGGACGGTCATCGCGCCCATGGCGGCCGCTAAGTGCTGCCCGGCGTGCTGTACTGGCGATGTCCCCTGGCGACGCTGCCCCGCCGCTCGGCCGCTGGCGCACTAGAGCAGCACGGCCTCCGTCAGGTCCGCGCGGCCACCCTCACCGGCAACGAGTACCGGACCCACCAAAAAGACCCTCCGGTATATCACCGCCCGCGCGTGTCCGAACGCCGCCTTCGTAGCCCTGTCTCTGTCGCACTCGCGGGCTGCGCCGTGAGAGAGCGAGAGAGAGATAGGGAGAGATAGGTCCGAGTAAGCAGGGTTCAGGAATCCCTCTGCCGGCGCAGGAAATACATTCCCCCCACGGGACACCTTTTCGTTTTACTATTCGGCAGAACTGGTTAGAACGGGCCGGCATAGGCCAGGGCACTGTCTAGTTTTAGTTCCGTCTCGTTTTACAGGCCGTCTCCCACGCTGAACCCCCACCCCCATTACCAACCACAATGCCACTTGCAAAATATTTTTTAATGTGAAGGAATGTTACATTGCAAGGGTGGGGAGGGCGTGCAGTGGCTGTGCAGGTAAGGGCCAGCCGATCTTGCAGGTACGAATAGTTTCGTAAATTTTTTGCACCATTTTTTGCGCGTCGGATTTTCATTCTATTTTTTTTTTGTCCAAATGTTAGTGCGCAAGTATGTAAATAAAGCGGGGTCTAAGTGCTCCGCTTTGTGGAGTAGACCGTCGTTACCCCCCGCCGACCGTGTGTGTGTGTGTGGGGGGGGGGCAAGGACAAGGATGGAGTGGTGAGCAACCTCCTCAGCTCACGCGGTGGAGTAGAAGCGATTCAAAATATAGCGCCGCCGCTTCCACCCGCGACCACCATGGTAATTATTGTCATTGGCGGCGGTTCTCAGACGCGTCGGCGCAAATATGTTTTAATTGCGGCGAGGTAGGTTATATGCATACCAATGCATGACAAGTCGGACTTGGAGAGGCGTATAGAGAGACCCGTAGAGAGACTCGGAGGTGCCGCCGAGTCTCTCTAGAGTAGCGTCCGTGTCCAGTTAATTGCCAACTTTGTGAGCCGGGAGGGTTTTCCGGGCTCGGCGGGCGTGGATGGCACGCCGTTGAAACATTATTACAAGTATAACGTGTAATCCTTGTGCGCTTCAGAATGTATTTGGCGCAGAGCGAGTGGGAAGGGGGCAAAGATACAGCGCCGGGAATATTTTTCGTAGTCCGCTTTTATTAATTTTTTTTGCGTGTTTTCCTGCTTTTGGCGGCGTCTGTCCTCAGCCGGTGCCGGCGGGCAGCTGCGGCACCTGCGGCATGTTGGAGATGAAGCCCTGGATCTGCTGTCCGAGGTCGGTGGCCGCGGAGCCCGGCATGATGATGGCCTGGAAGCTGCCGACCACCATCTGCGACTTCTCCATGGCGCCGCCCATCCCCTGCAGCTGCGGCGGCAGCTGGTTCTGCACGGTCTCCAGGAAGGAGCCCGGCGCCGGGGTGGCGTCAGCGCGGCCCGCACGGCCCTCCTGGCCTCCGGCCGCCGAGACGGCGTCGTCGGCGTCGTCCCCGTCGTCGGCGTCCCCCCGGGGACTCCGGATGGTGAGGCGCAGCGCACGGCGGTGGCGGCGGGCGGCTGTCGGAGGGTCGCCGTCATCGCCCACGTCCTCCACCGCCGGCTCCGGCGCACCCTCGTCGGCTTCCAGGTCCTCCAGTACTCGGCTCTCCCGAATCTGCGGCAGTAGAACATAGCGTTCGCGAGGTCGCGCATGGCACGGCGCCACACGGGGGACGCACAGGTTCCTCACCTCGCCGATGGAGTCCGGCACGGACTTGAGGCCCCTGCCCACCCGGAACACCATCACCTTCCCGCCGTCGTCGTCCTCGGTGCCGCCTCTCGGCGCCGCCGGCAGCGACTGCAGGCTCTCCAGGCTGGAGAATAGCGAGTCGAACGGGGAGGCCGGCGAGTCGGTGCCCCCGGCGGCCACCAGCTCAGCCAGCGCCGCCCAGGGGTCGCCGTCTTCCTCCCCGGCCCCCTCCTTGTCGTCGGACAGGGTCAGCGGGGGCGCCGCCACGGGCACCAGGACGACGCCGTCCTCCGAGGAGTCCTGCCTGGGCGCGAGGCGCACGACCTGCGGACCGAAACGCCGCCCAACTGCACTCCGAGTCCGTCGATGAGCAGCGCCCCGGAGAAACGCCCTGAGAGGCTCGTCACTCACCGCGACCCTGCCGGGGGCCGCGTCCACCGCTGCAACACCAACGACAACATCGTCAACCACGGAGTCGGGGCATAAGCCACGGCGACGCGCCTGCGCGGGGCAGGGTAGGCCGGCCCGCGCGACGCCGCTGCGTGGGGGCCGCCTACCCTCCCGGCGCCGTGCGCGCCCAGGGTGACCCCACCTGACATCGTCGCAGCCGCCAGCAGGACCAGGATCACGTCGTGGAGCGCCATGGTGCCGACGGTGGCGTTGGCGTGTCCGTCGCGAGACCCTCTCTGACGCCTCGCGACGACGCGGACCCCGAGAGAGCGCCCCCCCCCCTCCCTTCCCCTTCCTCCACACCCTTTTTACTTGTCTTCTTCCTCTTCTTTAGCAACAACAACAACAACAAGCCGGTAGGAAACGAGTTTGCGATGAACGGCCGGCTGACACTGGACAAGTGCGCAATCTCGTTTTCGTCTTTCTCCTTTTTCTCGTTTTTTCGTTTTCGGTGCGATAGCTTGACGACACGCTAACATTGCCAGGGGGGTGGAAACAACCGGACGCCCACGCTGCTGACCCCCAACTCCCCCACTCCCCTACTCCTCCACTCCCCCACTCCCGTACTCCCGACGACACGAGGCCCGCCGGTGGAGATACAACGCACACGGGAGTGGAACTCGTTCCGATCGAGTTCCTTGACCCCGACGGCTGCTCCGACTTTTCTTGTGTCCCGTACCGGTCATTTTCGGGGATAATGATTAACGTGCGGTGCGTTTGAGGCGCCGAACAAACACCAAAAGAAAAGCCAAGTCTCCAAAAAAAAAAGTCAAACATTTTCTCAATCGTCCACCGAGGCTTGGGCTCCCTGGAAAGTCTGAAGGGTACCCAATGCAAAAATGGGCGGGCACTACCTCGTCCCAGGCCTCCGCCTGGAACCCTCCTGCTTAACTTCGGTGTTCGAATGGGAACCGGTGTACCAGGTATCGACCGCCGCTAAGACACAGGCACAACGCAGCGGCCTTTTTCAGGGGCACGCTTCCGCAGCGTTCAATGTAGCCCCTTCCGCCAGCCAGATTTCCGGAATCAACTCCCTTCGACTGGCTGGTTGGTCTGTGGCACTGCGGCCACTCCCGAGCGGATTGAGGGGGAGGTAGGCTTTCCTATATCGTACGCAGACGAAGCTGCTGTACTTCACGACGAACCCTAGTCGCCAACTGTCGCCAACTGTGTCCTCAACTGCCAGATTCACAGGGAGCGAAAACGAAGGTACCGAACCCTGGGTACCCTCGTAGCATACACCCGAGTCTCCGAACTAAGTTTCCTTGATAGACACAGACACACCTCTCTTACCACACGGCTACCATTCACACTGAGGGTTACTACGCGCCCAGCATGCTGTAAGGTTGTTTGCGTTCGTATTCATTGGTGCTCAGTACACAAAATTATTGTTTTCAATGTGTCCTACGGTCGACGTCATCATTGGGTCCTACGCCATCAGCCCGTGACGTCGCAAAATCATTCTCCAGGTAAAGAAAAAATTAATGTTGCCGTTCGACATCCATATATGACGAACATCTTTATTCACATTGTGTACAATACAAATCAGGCGTAACCTACTCTTTGGTACCGATCAATGTACATAGCAAGCAGTAAATTTGACAAAAAAAAAAAGAAAGGCTGCTCCCCGAATATATTTAATTTCTTCCTCCTTTTTTCTTACAAAGCAGACTCTCTAAAAAAAATAATAATAATACGAGTATAAAAATCATACTGTCAAAACGACACCGAAGCGATAATGGAAGGACAACTCGTCTTCGGCGTCGCTTTGACTGTTTTCCAGATGAGACGGGGGGCCTCCGGCGCGGGCCGGAGCAGTAGGAGGCTGCCGGGGCCCGCACCCGGACGTCCCCCAGGATGCCGACGGCGGCGGCGACCCCCCTCAGTCCTGGAGCATGGTCTTGCCGCCGACGCACTTGTACATGGACTGCAGCTTTTTGATGTCGCCGGCGCTGAAGCCGTCGCGCTGGCCGAGGTCGCCGCTGTAGCCCTGTGGGGACGGTCGGAAGCACGGCGGTCAGGGTCACAGCTGGGACTTGCCGCCCTGGCACTTGTACATGTGGCGCAGCTTCTTGACGTCCCCCCGGCTGAACCCGCTCCTCTGCCCCATCGACACTCCTCCGATCTGCAACACGGGGGGCGAGAGGAGGGGACGTCAGGGGGCGTCCGTCAATGCGCTCGTTCATGTCTGTCTGTCTGCCTCTCTCTCTCACCCTGGGCGTGATGGTGTCGCTGCCGTCCCTGCTGAAGGCCTTGGCCGAGTAGTGCATCACGCTGCGGTAGTCGTAGTTGACGCCCTGGCCGTCCGTCATGGACGCGTCCGCCTTGTCGAAGTTGTTGTTACGCCCTGCCGGCACAGCCCCGGGTTCAAATACTCGCGCGCTGGCTTCCGAACTGCTTTTTTTTCTCTATTTAAATCCCCCCGGGTAGGTCACCTGACTGGATGTGCTGCCAGTTGATGGTGACGTAGTCGTCGCGCTCCCAGCGGTTCTGCTCGTGCATGAAGCCCATGGCGTGCATGAGCTCGTGCATGGGCGTGCCGATCTTGGTGAGGCACCCCGGCGACTGCAGGTTGACCTCCTGGCGGCCGCCGACGCGGCCCACCGACGACCAGCACCCTGCCGAGGCGGCCGAGGCCGGCGAAACACACACAAGAGAACCTTCAGAGAAGCGCACTCGGGGGAAAATTGACGTTTCCGTTTCCGAAAAGGAATGATTTCAAAAAAAAAATAATGGCGGCGACATCCGCGATCGGAGCCGGACGTCCATATTATATTGTCGGTGCCACGAGGACCACGCAGAAAATTATACGGCGCGGACGCAGGACACGGAGGACAGGACACGGGACACGCGTCCTCCCCGCGTCCGCGCGTCGCCGGCCGCCGCCGGTCCCTCACCCGAGTTGCCGTTCGTGATGTACAGGTAGTCGTAGTCCGTCCCCCTGCGCGGCACGAACCGGATGCACGTGTGCTTGTGGTACTCCTCCATGGCGTTGAGGATCATCTGGCGGTCCGACGGCGCTGGAGGTCGTCGGCGGCAGTGAGAGAACGCCGGGGTCATTCGTGGCAACGAGAGCGGGCGGGCGCAATAGCGCTAGGTGCTGACTGCTACTCACAGAAGCCGTACGAGATCTCGAAGGGGACGACGGCTCCCGGCCAGCGCGCCGAGGCCGCCTTGAGGCCGTTGCGGCTCAGGGCGTTGCCCTTGTTGGTGAACAGGATGTCGCCCTGGGTGTACTCGCCCAGCTCCTCGGGGTTCACGCCGGACTCGGGCTTGTAGAGCTTGAGCAGCTCGCCTGCGGGAGGAGAGGGGCTCGGGGTGAGTGTGGGTCGGCCAGGTCAGGGAGGCGGCGGCGGCGGCGGTGCGTACCGGTGGCCTCGTTGGGCTCGCCGTAAATGGTGGCCCCCAGGCTGGTGACCATCTTCCAGAAGGCGTTGGCCTCCGCCGGCACGGGGTAGCCGTCGACAGGGGCGGGCGTCAGCGGGGACCACTCGGGCAGCGCGAGTCCTAGCAGGAGGGCGAGCGTCGCCGCGGCCACGGCCATCTGGGGGGGATGCGGTCCGAGAGCGGGTGAGCCTTGCTGTCCGGGCGGCGCCTGCCGGGTAGGCAGCGGACGGCCTGCGCACGCACGGGTGTCGCGCGGGCCGACCTACCCGACACCTCGCAGGCGGCAGGTCAGGTACTCACGGTGCTGACAGGGGGCGGGCGGGCAGGACGAGACGCGGACCGGGCCGGACCGGGCGTGGAAAGTGCGCCGAGTCGAGTGAGGGCCTTTTCCGGTGGCCCGTCCGGATATATAGAACAAGGGGGGCGGCCGGGGAGCGGGGCGGGGCCCCGGCACGGCGTTGGTGTCCTGGTGAGTTCGGTGTCCCCTTCGCGGGGTAATTGGTTTAGCTCCTCCGGGTAGTCACCGGGGATTCCGCGAGAAAGGGGCGCTGGCGGCCGGCGCACTCCAGAGCCCCCCCCCCCCCCTCCCTCCCCCTCTCCCCCTGTGGCTGCCTGTGACTCGATGCTCGTTACCTAGAAACTCGCCAAGGTGAGGGGCACGGGACACGCCGCCGTGGCAGCCGTGGGCGGGCGGCGCGGGGCGTGTAGCCCCGTCTCACTCGCACCCGCTGATCTGCCATAAGGAGACTAATTACTCTTTCGGGCGAGACGCGCGCAAAGCGTGAGTGGGTGTTGTGGTCCGGTCCGGTCCCGCGGCCCAGTCGTCCGGCTCGGTCACCGAGGGTCGACAAAGCGGCGGAAACAGGCGGAAACGCGCTGATAGTGAACGTGGGGAGGGTGGGACGATGGAGGCGAGGCGAGGTGGAGGTACGTCATGGGGGTCATGAGCGGCAGGCAGCACGGCTGGCCAGGCTGGGCTGCCGAGCCCCGTGCGCGTCAGCCAATCACACCGCCGCCACTTACAATCGAGACTTATTTTTCTCAAATTTCTGTGATTCTGAATCTGGTCCGTATTTTTTTTTTTCGTCTGGGGAGGAGGTGCTATCGAGGACCATCTCAGTCGCCCAGGTCCATTTTTTCATAATCCGGAACACAAACATTTTTCCCAATTAAAAAAAAAACGGTTTGGCCGTAAGTCCTGCCAAATTTCAAAAGCATAAATAAATTGCCGGTCCTTTTAACTAGTCGAGGTACGCCGACCTTCAAAATTTGGTCTGATTTAAAGAGAGACAAGAGAGACGTCCTTGTGAATTTGAATCTCGCGGTCATATCGGCTGCTAGTGCTGTCAGGTGCTGTCTACCCCCCCCCCCCCTCCCCCTCCCGAAATACTACATCCATGCCCCTCACCCTCCCTCCCCCCTCCTCCCCCCCACCCCTCCAACATCTGATTGTTTGGCATTGATGGTGGCTGGCCCTTGTCCACCCTTGTCTTCTCACCATCTGTTCCGTCGTGTATTAAATTTATTGAATTCTCAAATTACAGTCCCCTGGCGTTCCTCCAGTTCATTGTCCAGATTTTAGTTCATCCGACCGACCAAAATGGTAACGTTTCTAAAATGCACTTATTCGCTGATTCATTCATAACCTAGAGGTTGTGTTTATGTTAAATCTTTCTTCAGACTGACACTTATGACTATCTTTATCTGCCAGTGGCGTGATGAATTTCTACATTACCCTTTCAGTTTTCCTAATTTTCAGAGTTTTGAAATTTTCAGACCTTTTCTTTCATTTGACTTTTTGTGGGTTTTGTTTTGTGATTGTTTCATTTTAGATGTATTCAATATGATTAAGATTTGTAGTTTTAATTTAATCTAAACATACCGCCTAAATTCATCAGCCTTTGTGTTTGTCAGTATTCGAATCTTTTCTTATGCTCTGTACATGAAACCAACTTATGCTTCTGTTGCAGTTTGGGTTTAATATGTTCCCTGAAACACTGCGACCATTCAATGTCCAATATAAGTGTTTCTCTGTGTCAATGTTACCTGGAAATGAGAGAGATGATGTGGAACGTGGAGGGAAAAGTATGTATCTTGTTTTAAAATTCTTGCTCGGTAAAGGCCTAAATTTCCACCCCTTCTTTTTGCTGACTTGAGAATGCTCTACTATGATTTTATTTTGTTACAGTTATAATGCCACCATCTGCCTTAGATCAACTCACACGTTTGAATATCAACTATCCCATGGTTTTTAAGTTAACTAATAAACTTACTGGCCGAATTACCCATTGTGGTGTTTTGGAATTTGTAGCTGACGAAGGAAAGGTTTATTTACCTCACTGGGTATGTCTAAAATTATCAAAAACGTAAGTTTTTGTCTGGTTTTTAGTTTTTAATGAGTTTTATTTGATTTTATTGCAGATGATGCATAACCTGCTATTGCAAGAGGGTGATTTCTTGAATGTGGAGAGTACGTCCTTACCTGTAGCAACTTTTTCACGTTTCCAACCTCAATCTCCAGACTTCTTAGATATAACAAATCCAAAGGCAGTTCTAGAAAATGGACTTCGTCTCTTTGCCTGCCTTACTACTGGGGACGTGATTGCCATTAAATATAATGACAAAATTTATGAACTTTGTGTTTTGGAAACAAAGCCAGGATCTGCAGTTGTTATTATTGAGTGTGATATGAATGTAAGGATTCCTGGAACTTTTGCATTCAACTCTTTCAGTTCCATTAGCAAGACACTTTCAATTATTGTTTGCTCCTAGGTTGAATTTGATGCCCCAGTTGGTTACAAAGAACCAGAAAGAGGAACGCCAAAGGATGAAGATATGCAAATCGACCCCGCAGAATTAATGCCAGAACCCACTGGTTTTGTTGCTTTTAAAGGGGAAGGAAACAGGTAAAGGGTTGTCCCCAATTATTCATTCAATGTCCTATTGGTTTCTCACTCTCATTGGTTTTTGTAAAAACATTTACAGGCTTGATGGGAAGAAGAAAAAGACCACATCTATTTCTGAAGATGTACCATCCCCTAAGTCAGTTCTGTACCAAAGAGGCATCCCTGATTATGATTACAAAATTGGCACACTTAAATTTTTAAGAAATTCAAAGCCAGTCTCATCAAAAGAAACCAAGGTTTGTGTTGGAGTTTGGCAGCTTCCTTCTTTAAATCTAACTCAAAAATTGCTAACGTATTATTTTGTTTCAGGGTACCGATGGCAATGATCAATTCAAGGCATTTGGTGGAGAAGGCAACTCTCTCCGGAGCAAGAAAGCGTGATGATTTCTTGGTATAAAAAATGTGTATGATATTGTATTAAATTTTTCTTAATAAGGTTTGTAGAATTTGTATATGTCCATTTTCATTTTAGATTTGCTTGTGGCTTGTAAACTGTGTTGCCCCCTATGTTTTTTTTTCTTTCTGTTTTGTTTGATTGTGGTTCACTACAATAAACTTTGGTTTGCATCATTAAATATTGTGTTTGCATGTAGGTTCATAGGAGCTCAAAGGTAATTCAAAAGAGGGTACAGAACTTTCAAGCGGGTTGTTTATTGTTTCTAAACTTTTTTTTCTTTTGTAATAAAACAACTCAAAAGACAGGATCAAACAGTCTGTTTCTTTTATAAAATGGCAAACTTATGACTGAGTGCTACCACTACATTTATTTGTACAAGTTTGTGTAGCTCAAGATACTGATCAATATCCAGACCCGCTGGAGCTCTTATTTCCCCTAAGATGTTCACATCAGATGTCTCCCTGAATGGAAGAGAAGATGTCTGCCTGTATTGCAAACAAGATGCTTTCCATGTTTTCGCCAATTCAATGACCTTGTAAACCTAGTAAACAATTTAGAATGGACTGGTTAAAAGGAGAAAAAAAAGTGAAAGTTTGTAGTAGTAGCAAACATCTGACAGCATGCACCAAAACTTGCTTGCCGAATTCCTCCTAATTGGACTATGACTAAAATCTCTCATCGAGCTCCCAGCCAACTTTTTTAAAATTTAGTTTTCATGAAACTGCACAATCTACACTAAGGCTGATCAGATATATTAATGACTTCGCTAAGTAAGATTTCACTGCTGTCTATAACAAGGTATGAAACTGGCTGCATTATCCATAACCCATAATTTACACTAGAGAAACAGAATAATGGTTGCCTAACATTCACAGACTTTGATACAAAAGATGAGCAGGTTTTGTTTCTGCTGGTATCACAAAAACACATCTGCCTTCATTTTTCAATTTTACCTTTTTCATAACTTACAGAGTCGAGCAACACATTTTTGAGGTACAAATTCTTGACAACAATTCATACATACAAGACGTTTGCATGCCACTGAGTAGTAGCCGCATTTGTAATGCACTTTAAAAGAGAAGGAAAGTTCCACTCAACTATCCCTTTCATTTTCTTGCATCAATTAATTTTCAATGTTCCAGCACTTAAGGGAAAGAGGATTGAAATGGACCTAAAATGGAGAATTTGTACTTTTGTCATTCAACTATAGTCTTTCAAATAGTCACCATCTCCCTCATTGGTAAAGGAACAAAAATTGAATTGAGCTCACAAGTACGCATCAAAGTACAGGTGAGCACCCCTTTCCCCAATGCACCCTGACAATAGAACATAAGAAACTTGGATTCAGTCAATAGAAGTAGGGTAGGACACACCCTGTAAACCCTACATGAATGAATATTGGGCAGTTCAAATCAAGCTCATTTGTAAGAAGCAATGCTCACACAAGCTTGTCAATGTAGTACCTTTTCCAATTCAAAACTAATTCAGGCCATAATTATCGATATGAGACTGTACAAGATGTGCTTTTAAAGGATAATATATATTTTGTGACAGCTGAAGATTGTTTAAATAATTGTATTGTATTTTATCACAGCTACTAATTATATTCACATTTGCCTGGTTGATGGTACAGTTGGATCTACAGTCCACACTACAGAGACAAGTGCATATACAGCCAGTATACCTAGGCTTCTATGGTTAATGCACTGATGACTTTTAAAGTAAAGTATTGCACTGCAAAACATCAGGAAATGATCCGTTCTGAAATGATCTGCAAAGGAACTCATCTCAAGAAAAGCATTGGTGTTTCAAAAGATTTTGAAAAAATATCCTTTCCTTGTATGCACATAAGACTCAACACTTACGGGCATGAGCTTGCAGCACCAGCAATTGCAAACTGTCATTCCTTAAAATGATAACTGCAGTGACTTAACGGTCTATGTCTTTGAGCACTTCAGTGATGAAAAGAAACAAGTTAATCAAGGGAAGAATCCCAAATGAAGTTCAACCAAAACAGGGTAAATTAAATTTCTGCTAGCACCTGTAATAAAACTCTAAACTAGGCTTACACTTCAAAGTGGCATAGACAAAACTAAAACTTAGGACAATGGCCTGGTTGTCACAAATGTTTCAGGGGTATGATTGTTCTTACAGTAGCACAGCTTCATCAATTGACTTTGAAATTGAATTTTCAACAGAATACAATGTGCATAAAAAATAAATTCAAAGTACTTACTCTAGCTGTCACTAGTAACTAGTTTTTAAAAATTACATGATCACATAGGTCCTCACATGGGTCGTTTCATATGCTGATATATTTTTCCTTGCAAACACACTTGTCGAAAACTACAAAAGGGAATGAATGGGATGAAGAAAAGTAAACGGGAAAATGAAAGATGTACATGTGACTATCATAGCCATGATCAAAATCTTTAGGTAGAAATCACAGCTTTGTAATGAAAAAGAAAGGGAAGAAGAAAACAAAGAATAATGTAGTAACCAAAAGCTTCTTCAATCTTTTATTTTATTGATATTTATCAATTATCAATACCTGTTACGGTACCTTGGCATCACGTTCAACAATTTGATTTTATAAAATTCTATGATGTTCTTCACTAAACAGAAGTTTTGCTTGTTAAGGCATGCAAAGCAACATAAAAAGCATGCCATAATCAAAACTTCTTTTCTTTGGCATAAAATTACAAAGCTTCATCGATCACATTAAAAGACCAGATCTTTGCTTTCTGTATTTCAGAAAATAGCAGTACTAGCAAAGAACCTACATGCAATCTGTGAGCAAAGACAAAGTCACTCCTCTTTCCTTTTCATAAAAAGAATCAGTGACAAATCATCTGGAAACCTTGACTGACAAAGAGCATAAATAACAGGAACCTCATTCTGTTCTACAGGAAACGTCTCTAAATCACATTAGTGGTTCAAGACATGGTGAACAAAGAAATAAAAATAGAACATATTTGAAAGTACAGGCTTAACAATGGCTTGCATATAAAACACATGATCAGAACAGAAAAAAGTGTTACGTCAGAAAATACATCAATCAGGTGTAGCACCTGTAGAAAATGAAATCGAGGCCAGAAATCATAAGCCAACATTCGATGCATGACAAACACATGCCAGTATGAATCTTAATAATACACATGGTAAAATATGACAATGACTTATTAGATGATGATGATGACTACATTGACTAGAAAGGTATGTCACAAATGAGAATCACATATCACAAATAAATGTACAGATAAGTCCACAAATGCAGACATAGCTCACACATCATTTCCATTCTTTCACACACACATCAGAGGTCCACTTATTTTTCTTCCGAAGGTACATGGCACCATGTACTAATATTGTGCAAAATCCAAAAGATGCAAGTAAATACAACAGCTGGCATAAAAAATCATAGCAAAAACGGTAATTTAAAATCATGAACATATGAAAACTTGTAAAATCAATCAATCATAAATTGACATGACAATGTATGTTTGGCGAGCAGAAAACAAAATTACAGCCACGGGAAACAAAACATGTTTAAGTGGATCCAATTTTTCATCACATTCATTTTAAAATGGCCAAAACTGATACAAATGCAGGTTGTTTGGGTAGAGGATGATGGACCTTTCATTTACTTATTCTGATTAATTCTTAAGCACAGACATACTAACACATATAACACACTCACATCACACTGATCTATAACTAACCCAAGACTCGATATTGCTACAGGTTGATTTGAAAAGAAAAGAAAAAAGTTTACCTAATTGTAAAAGTTACTAATCTTCATTAAACTTGAGAGTCAACTTAGTAGAACAAAAAGGAATTGATTAATTCCTCCATCACATTCATTTTTCATAATAAACCATAGAAAAAGCCCAGATAATTACAAATTTTTCCACAAAACTGAGAACACCGCTTAAAGACTCTACACTGAATTGTAGTTGTAGAAAATGTCAAAGTATGAAAAATCTCAATTCATCCATTTAAATCTTTACCTTTACATTTAAGACAAGTACTTAAAATATATGAGCATTCCTATAGCAGTAATTATTTTAAGAGGAAGAAAAGATAATAATGTGTCATAACAACACAAATGACTTCAAATTCTATGAACTATCGCACATGGTAACATACTGCAATGTTTGGAACATTATTGGTTTCAAGATTCACCAACTTTCACTGATAACATACATGATATTACATACTACTAAAAACCTGGTAAGCAAAAATGACTCTATTGTCATATTAACTTGTAATGGAGTAAGTCATTTAATTAACAGCACTGGGTCCTTTTACCTTATAAGAGGTAGTAGTAATGAACTGGAAAATCATTGTACATTAAATACATGATTTTTCATACCAAAATTGACCTAGCTAAACTTGGATAATATGCCTGTTCCCACAGTCACTTTTGACTTCAAAAGGAAATACCATATAAGAGACATTGCTTTCATTGACCTGAACAATACAAATACTACAATCGCACATATCAGTCATCTTCTTCTCCATCATCATGTGAAAATTTGAGGAAGACCTGCTCCAGAGTAGTTTGGCTGAAGCTGTATTCAACTATGTTTAGATCTCGTTTTGCTGAAACAGATGATTGAAAGTTTAATTAGAACAGAGTACACATTAGAAAATAACTATTGGTGCTTCTTATAGTATACATCGTTATCTTGATATTTTAAAAGACAGTGCCTTACCCTTTTCAAGATTTCTAAAGCATTGCGCAACTGATGAAACATCCTTTTGAGGAATTTCAAACACAAGTCTGTCTGAAAATGATTCCACCAATTTAGAATCATTGAAAAGATTTTTGACATAGGCTATAACACCTTGATGTCTTTCTGATACAGTCTTCACAGATGACAAATCTTTCAGCTTCATTTCAAGGGTATATCCCGCTCCATACAAATTTTTAAGATGTTGTGTTGGTCCAATACACTTTAACTCTCCCTTCACCATGATCCCTACACGTGAGCACAAAGCATCTGCTTCTTCCATGGCATGTGTTGTGAGAATCGCACCACGAGTGCCCTAAAAGAAATATGGACATAAGTTTGGTTGACTTAAAAAGGTGAACACTCAAAAAGCCACAACCGCCTGGTGGTATAACAACTCACCTGAAAACTGGCTAATATTGTGTCCCAGAGGAACCTCTTCGAACGAGGGTCCATACCGGTGGATGGTTCATCCATTAACACAACAGCAGGATTTCCAACCATGGCCATAGCAAAGCTTAGCTTTCTTCGCGTGCCACCAGAACAGGCTGAAGCTGGTTTGTTAGCATGTTCTTTCATCTGCAAGCCTGCTAAAAAGGCATCTGATAACCTGAAAGCAAGAGCGAACAAAGAGTTACAGGGAAATTAAACATATTACATCCTTCCGGAATGACAACAGAATCTCCAATCAATTCTCACCTCGTGATATCCTTTGATGGAACTCCTCTGATAGCTGCATAAAGCTCAAGGTGTTCCCTACAGCTTATTTTCTTCCACTGCGCATCATGCTGAGGGCAATAACCCAATTTTTGGAATGCCTCATTTACATTTGTAGCAATATCATAACCAGCAATTTGGACCTAAAACATATTGATTTTTTGTGGGAAACCATAACATATTTGTTTACTATCCTCTATCAACAGAATATTTCTGAACATACCCTTCCTCTTGAGGCTGCTTCCTCGGCTATGATGATTTTCATGGTAGTCGTCTTCCCTGCACCATTGTGGCCAAGAAGGCCAAACACTTCTCCACTGTCAATTGCCAAGGACAACTCTTTGAGAGCTAATTTGTGTGTCTTTCCCTTTACCATGCAACAATCACAGCATTTACTTGTTTTACGATTTTTGTCATATTCCTTCCTGAGGTTCTGTTGAAAAAAACATGTAATAAATGGTTTAATATCAGTAAGTGATAAAAACAGTATTTTTAATAAGGGAAAAAAGTGCATATCCAGATGGCACATTTCTACAAGTCACACGAAGCCCACCTGCACAATGACAACTGGTGCCTGGTCAGGAGGATCGACCATCAAACGAGAAACCTTTGATCTCTCTGCTCTCACGTCCTCATCACCAAATTCACCACAATCTAGGCTTTCTCCACCATCAGTTGCTCCAACAGAAGCTCTGACGCCCTGATATAAAAATAAGATTAATATATTTTGAACAATCCAAACCATATACTTCAAAAGAACACACGGAATTTTTTCATACCCTGAATCTATCTCTCAACGAACTTCCTGTGCTTTTGAGGTCCACAATGAAAAGAACGATTGACCAAACGAAGATGGTTATTATACTTCCTGCAATTATGACACCAATTTCTTTAGTACCATAATTGCTGAAGGGGTTTCCCTCTCTCCTGCATCGAGAACTCTCCATACATATTAAGTATCGGTCAATCATTTGCCACACTGAACCAAATGGAAGATAAAGAGGGTTCAACAGTGAATTTGTTATATGAAGTACCTCCTTGACTTTGTGAGCTGAAATAATACAAGAACAATTTTTAAAACCTTCTAGAAATTTCCTTTGCTAAAAGTTGAATTTTGCAAAAAGAATTAACAAAACTGTAATAAGAAATATAATTATAATTTCACTACTATACTCACATTTAACAAATACAATTGTGAAGTATGGAATGAGTCCTGGGAATAGCATGACCCCAGGTAAAATAGAAGCAGCTGACTCAGTCTTATGGAAACAGTAAGAGAGTGTTGTTGCAACAAGAATTGCAGATGGACAAAACAGTGACATGAGAATGCCAAACACAGTAACCGCTGGAATAGTATCCAGCCAAGCTACACCACATAAGTATGCCACCAAAATCAATAGGAAGAAAACTAGTAGCAGCACAACAATCATAACCAAGAAAAATGAGATAAAGTAGATTGAAAATGTTAATCCGTTCACCCGTAGCTGAGTTTTGGCTCGAATCTGCAGCAAAAACAAAGATTAGTTCGACCAAAATTTACTTCCTTTATAATAATACAGAATCAAAAGAAACACGCTGACCTCTCTATCATACACCATGTCCACACCCACTGTAGCTGCCACCATAATGAAAGTAAATCCAACACTGAAGGCAGTTAAAGCATAAGACAAAACAGCACTGCTGGTATTCTGTCGATCAAATGGATGTGATTTTATGATAATTGGCTGAGTTCTGCTGGCAACATCTCTTCCCATCTTATCAGCCATGACCATTCTGTGAACAAGAAATGGTAGTCAGAAAGCTGATTGAGAATCAGTCAAATGCAATAAAAACATGACTAAAATTGCACCTGTAGATTGAGTTGCTGACAAAATTCATGACAATCGGCAGAGAATGTTGTGCAGTGTCATTATAAGAAGCAACTACTTGTAATGCTGCTGGATTATCTTGGGCATCACCAAGCGCCATTTTCAACCTTACAAGATGTGGAGTGCTGACATTTGTATGTGAGACGTTTCCAGTGAAAACGTCAACAACTTCAGCTCTTGCCTCCCTAAGCCCGGCAAGCAAAAGATCTGTCTGAGGAGATTCTCTCCCAGCAAAGTCAGATGCAATCAATGCCACCTTCATACTGGAATCATAGGTGCCTGAAAGTATAGGACGAATATTAGTGGAAAACCCACAACAAGTCTTTCTAGGACTTCATGATTAAATTGTAAATTACCTCCATCCAGACGAAGAGAAGGCATTTCTGGTGGTCGATTATGGCCAGCAGAGCGGTACAGGAGCAACATTGAGAGCAAAATAGGCACAGCAATCAAGTTGACAAGTTTGTAAGTATCTCGTATAAGACACCAAAACCGAAGTTTGATCATGGCTATCAGCCTCTGAGTATTGTTCGGAACAACTTCTATAGGGATACGTAGAGGATGTTCAGTAGGAGACAATGTTCCATCTGAAAAAACAAAATTAATTGCCTCACAAACAAAGCAAAACACATGGATTAAGTTGTACTTCACTGTAATTATTAATAATATTGCTTAGAAATTCCTTTAGTTCCTCCCACATAACAGTGATTGGGGCCTAAAATTTGCATACATAGTTTCTTAGAATTGCTACATTTTCAAATTTGACAACATTTCCATAAGAGCATTTTGTTTTCCTGAAAGAATAGTTTCACTTTCAAAACAAATGTTTCAGTAGAGAGCTCAAACACTGAAGCAATAACTGACACAGGCAAAAAGTAAGGGGAAAAGAGCTACAGACAAGAAGAAGGGAAGAACACAGTGCAAAAACACCACCCACAAGCAAGCTGCTCACAGTATCAAAAAGGCACGAGTAAGTCCTGTTGTCGTGAGTTCCCCACCAAAATAATATTTTAAAAAATGGAAAATAAATGTGTCTAGAAACCTGCCCTGGCATCCGGCAGGTAATACGGTAAAACAATGTGAAAAGACGACTAACCTTCAGTGAAAAATCCTGCCAGTTTGTTACGATTGTCAGGAGTGGTAGGAGCAGGTTCACTGGAAGTCTTTTCTAAACATTTTTTTGACCTCACAGGTGGTGGCCCTACAACACAGTAAAAAAAAAGGAAAGAAAGTATATAACTTACTACTCCCAATAAGAAAAGAGTTGATACAAAAACTAGTGAAACAAAATACATTCAGTTAGCTGAAATGCACTGCATTGCTAGCAAACTTAAGTACATTTTCAAGATTTCCTTAAAGGCCCAATAAATGGTATGCAAAGTATTTTAGGAAGAGCAATTTAAGACTTCATATTTATAATAACACATTCTGCATATTCCAATCCCTCTGTCCCTTTTTATACCATGATAGTTTCCATCAGTATTTAAAGTGCATATTCTGGAAGGGCCACTATGAATTGCAACGGTTTGCTTTCAGTTTGTTTTTCCATATTTTTTTTCTTTAAATGTGCAGGTGAAAAGCTGCTGGTGAGGTGTCATGATAAGAGAGGATACTCTACAGCAACAGCATCTAATATCCATGTGTAGAAGTGATGTGTGAATTATGATCCAAAATGTGCCGACAAATGCAACATAGGGTGGCAATGTACAGGACTTGTAACATATTAGGCAGCAAAACAAAAAAGGACAGGGACAAATACACATATCAATTCAGCGATTGTTTGTTAATCCCAAAGTGAACGAACAGAGAGTCAATAAAAAGCAGCATCTGCTCACCTTCGCAGCTGCTGAGAGGGAGATAGGCAGAGGCTTGGGATAGATTTGTGACTTCACCATTATGTTTTGAAGCATCAAATGCAGCTGAAATTAAGATCGCAGATCGTAAGTAAGAGAATCCATTACTTCAAGCAGTGTGGTCATGAACAGTAAAAGAAATGCATAAAAGGGTGCAATTTCAGCATCTACAGCAGGCTATCACTAAGTGATGGCATGCATAAAATAAAAATATGCTTAAAATACATGGCAGGTGTCAACATCCGACAAAGAAGAGAGGTGACACCCAAACCCAAGAAAAACCAAGGTTTATTAATAATTGAAACCTTAAACATGTACATTTCAAATCCTGACATTTTGAAGGGTACTAATCATGGTGTATAAAAACACAATCAGTGCCAACTACTGTGCTGAAAACAAATAAGAACAAAACATCCCCTCTCTCCCTCCCTTATAAACGAAGACACAAAGAAAAATATCCTCCAAATGAGAATAAATTTCTCTTCATGGCGATCCATCTGATTAAGAAACTGTACCTGTGTTTATTTCAGAATCTGTTGTTACGGTGCTTGCTGCAGCTTCATTTTGAAGACTGTGATAAGAAGTGCTCTTTGATGGGATGGAAAGAGATCGGCTCATGGCTCTGTTTCTGAGCATACTCCTTGACAAGTTCTCCATGACTGTGTTTGTTTCAGCCTCATCTTCATCCCTTTCAAGATGTAAAAAGACCTAAACAACAAGAAAATTAATAGAATAATTTAATCAAACATGAAATAAGTTCAATGAGATAAGTACAAACCTCTTCTAATGTAGTCATTGCTACTCCATAGCTTGTTATACCAAGACCTCGTTTGGTGTTAACCTCTCTCTCAATGGCTTGAAACAAATCAGGGAAACTATTCACTGCATTATGAGGCAAGATGAAGGACAGCTCCCTGCCATGGCGTCTTGCTCTCTCTGACTTGTGAACGTATCTTTGAACAAGTTGAGCTATGGCGATTTCATGAGCATCAGTGTTTAGGACCAGTCTGAGGGCAACACATAAATAATTAGTACAGAACATGACATGCATTTTGGGGAGCGTTTAAATTGAGAAAAGAGATCTTCCTCCATAAATCTGGGAAGTATTTAATTCGGGGGGGGGGGGGGGGGGGGGGGGGAGGGTTAAACACTTACGTCAGATGATAACCAATCCCAAACTTGTTTTTCAAGAATAAGGATGATCCACAACACCTGATGCGTCCCTTCGAAATGACAGCTTTTCTTTCTGCAAGAATATCAGCTTCATCCATGAAGTGAGTTGTTAAGAGAATTACCTGGAACATTACAATTGCACAGTAGCAGAGTTAAATACTCACTCTTAATACCACAAGCCATTTGTCATGCAATTTTATTTAAAAATACCTTTCCTGCTTTTCTACTTTGAAGCACGGACCATATGTGTCTTCTTGATATAGGGTCAACACCAGCTGATGGCTCATCCAAGACAATTATCTGAAGATTAAAAGAAAAGTTATGCACATTAAATGATTTTCCAGGTCGTAAACTGTTTGAAACAAAAAAAGGAATTGGCTTGCCAGGACTGGTTTGTACCTTTGGATCTCCAATAATAGCAATTCCAATACACAACTTCCTCTTCTGACCTCCACTCAAATTAGCAGAAACAAAGTCAGCCTTTTCCATCAGATCCAAGTCTGTAAGTGTGCGCTCTATTTCATAATCCAATTTTGAAGACGGAATGCCCTAAAAGTCACAAAAAGCCATGGTTAAGAATCGATACTGTGCACGGTTGTACACAAAGGACACCAGTTCCTACTTACCCGAACAGTTCCATAAAAGTGTAAATGTTCTCTGGCTGTCAGAGTTTTGAAAAGAATGTCAAACTGTGGGCACACACCAGTCATCCGCCGAACTATCTGCATATCATTTGCATTTCTGTAATGGTACAATATGGTTGCCTGTTAAAGCATATATCTTAAAAAGGTACACAATAGAAATAAAATAACAGCAAATATTGTACCTGATATCATATCCATAGATATAAGCTGTGCCAGAAGTGGGAGCTGTGCACCCTAATAGAATATTAAATAATGAAGTTTTTCCTGCTCCATTATGCCCTAAAATGGCAGTAATCTGACCTTCATAGATGGTCAAATTAATACCTGTAAAAATGGAAAATTCCACCATGAACAAGAACCAATAAACTGTGGAGCAATATATTGGTATCACAAAAAGACAATGATTCCACACCATTAACAGCCTTTACGCCAGGTTTAAAGCAAGTTTTATAAGTTTTGTGGAGGTCCTCTATTCTGATTGCTTCGCGGCCCTTGAGTTCTGGTGGTACAGGTTCAATGTCCGCACATTCAGACTCCTCAGTGGTGAGGTAGGTGAAAGGTTCACCATTCGCTGTTGCAGAGGCCTGAAAAGGAAATATGAAATATTGCAGATAATGGTGCTGAACAACACTAGATCCTCATAGGTACATCTAATTTTGTTTACATTTTTCAAAGTATATGGCAGTTTTTAACCCTGCCTTCAAAATATAATACTAATACAACATTACAAAATAGGTGCAACTTACCCGAACTGATTTCCTATTACACCAAAACATAGGATTCAGGCAGAACAGAGGAGACCTCCTTATAGAGTGTTCATCTGTTAGCAACAGGAAAAGACAGAGAGGGACACACACATGTTAGTGAAGATGTTACAAAACCAGCAGTCGTTTGCAGACAAGGAATAGGCAAGAGACTTAAGGAGAAGATCAGAAAATCCTAATGGTTTGAAAACTTTCACAACATATACAGGTCTTTCAAAGCATCACTCAAAACTCCAGTTCAATGTGTGTAAAATTACTGCTGTTACACCACATTGTAGCTTGTAGCTGTTCATGTAGCACACAACCAATTCATTCATTTAGATTCTATCTAACTCTCAAAACTTACTGGGAAGCACATTGTCCAGATAATACGCCATGAGTCCATACAGAAGAATGTCCACAAATTGGAGGATGAAGTAAGCACCTGGGTTCGGCTGGGGGCCGTCCCACATTGTGGCCCAGGTAAGACCATTACCTCTCATTTCCATGGCAATAGCCTATCATAACATTAAAAAACACATTATGAATTAACATATATTGATAAACAAATACTGTCTGTGAGGGTGCTTCAATCAATACCTACCAGATAGAGCACTTTTGAGAAGGACAAAGGACTTAGAAGCCCCAAGATATATTTGCCTGCCGTGGAATGGATATCCAATCCAGTTTCAAGCAAAAATACAAGGCTCAACAGGGTCGTTACAAATGATGCCAACAAACCAGCAGTCTGTATCAGTAAGAAAAGCCAGCTGTTAAAGGAAGGATGGCAGAGATAAAAACTGATTTAGAGAGAATACTAACCCTTGCGTTGTTGAAAAATGTGCTCAATACAAATGTGATCATTATTGAGCTACAACCATAAGCGGTGACATTCAAGAAAAGTAATGTGTAACTGCACCGAGGAAGAATATCCGAGAACCACAGAAGAATGCACACAACCAGTGCTAACGCCGCCACAAGGACAGTGTATATTAAGAACCATGAAAACCTGTATATAAAAATTAGATGATAGTATAAACAAACTGCAGCATCTACGAAACCAGAAATATTTTTAGATATAAAATAAGACTGACCAGTAAGCTGAATCTTTTACTCCCATAGTTTTCATAGCTGCTAGAGAGTGGTTTTCTTTCTCATTAACAATGAGGACAATGAGGTATGTAGTGTACTGTGACATAGCCATAACTATCAAAACAGGTACTAAGATGAGAAGAATCAAGTCCTTTAGAGTTGCAGCTTCTACAAAAGAAACACACATCTTATGACTTTGAGGCATTTTCTTAAGACAGACAATGAGAACAAGGCATCAGTATATTACATACCCTCTAAAGGTGTTGTTTTTGTTTCTCTTGCAGTCCTTGGTAACAATTCGAGGGCTATGCCAGGGATTGACATGTCGCTGGCACCAGAGTCAAGCTGAGCAAAATGCAAACACACACAAATGAGTATCTTGAAAATACAGTAAATTACATTTATGCAGAAGCTAGTAACAAAATCTCACCCTAATTTTGGTGAAATCAACCAATGCCTGAAGTGCAAGGAACCCAGAGAGATAATATTGCTGCACTGGACAAGTTTCTCCAGGGTCAGGGAATATTCCATTCCATTGGCGTTTAATAGGGCCTTGACCAAGACATGAATCTGAGTCGGAAAACATGTCCGTTGTTGGAGGTGTTCCTGCATAGGCTGGGTTACCCCGAATTTCATACCTGGGAACGCAAGATTTTTCGTTAGAATCATAGCAAAGACTATCTACCTATCTGGGAAGCAAAGAGGAAGTACTAAACATTACCTGAGACTGCTAGATATTGGTTGGTCTTCTTCAAAAACCAAACCCAACTGAAAAGACTGTGGTTCTTTCCAGTAGGCATCTGAGAGTTCATCTTGATTGTTAAACATGTAAAAGTTGAGAGGTAACCGAGGCTTGGCTTCAGTACCATCTTGCTCAGTCTGTATTTTCATATACATATCATTCACAGCCTTCATAAAATTCTGAAAAATAATTTAAATAGTATAATGAGATTGAAGAAGTTCCTCTATTTCTAAAATAAATTCATTTTGTTTATAAATAAATCTTACTTGTGTTTCTGTTGTGTTTGGTGCAACAGCAACGGTATGATTTCGCACAAGCAAGAATCTATCAAATACTTTGAAGCTCTCCAGAATGCCAGGGTGAGGAAGTATGGGAGGTAAATCGTACATGTTTATGTACACGAAGATGATCACCGGTACAACTAGGTATATTAGTGGGGTAAAAAGTTCCTGACAAAAAAGAGATGGAAGTGTTTAGGGAAATTCTAAACCATATGACACCATAGCTACATCAGCTTATCACTTACTATCACAAATGTTCTTCTGGCCCTGATTTTGATCAGGAAGTTCCTGATCAACAGGGCCTTTGTTTGGGAGCAACATGTTCCTTCCATTGATTCTTGGTGAGGAATGGAAACACAGACACTCCTCCTCCTGGCTGCAACAAAAATTGAAACAACAAACATGTAAAGACCACAAAGTCCTGGCAATTGTTTGTATTCACTTTAGGCAAAGTTCTTTTTTTTCTCCTTTCGTCTTGGGAATTAGTAAAAGATTCTCTTTAAATCAAGCTGAGAACAATGTTTTATATGACCACTAAAGAAGACTCAAGGATAGACTTAACCGAGCACAAAAATAGCTATGACAGTAGTAACAAAAATAAACTAAAACAAAGATACAACTAATCCTTGCATAGGATAAACTTGACTTTAGCATGCAAATGTCGACTGGAATGAAATTATATTTAAACAATACATTTTAGAACTGGAAAAGTATCGGATCTGATGTGATAAAGTTCAGTGGAGTGAAGAGTTCAAAAATATTGGTGTGTTGTCCATTTCAAAGTTTGGATTCTGTTCACTCACCAATATACGTCATTGGAAAATCCATTACAGAATTACAAAATTCCTTAGTAGAAGCACAGCCATAAAGTTAACGTGCAGAAGCAAGTTCCCATGAAGAACAGACCCTTGATAGCAAACAAGAAGGAGATAGGTTAAGAGCAGCGAAGCCGAGGGACCCACACCGAACGTTTTCGGGAAGTACTTTCACCCTTTCGTCAGCAATATGAGTAGTAGAGACGATGATGATATACACCCGACAAGTTCGCGGCTTCTGTTCATGACAGCGCCCAGTTTTACGGACGTCTAGTAGAGTTTTGACAGATGCACATAGCAGACAAGAGTATCGAGCTGCGCTCAACTTTACCTCAGCACACGCGAGCCAGGCTTTTCCGACCCGTTCTCGCAGACATTACAGGGACTTTGGGCCAAATTATACCGACTACGCGAACGCTATCATCGTCCTCTACAGCGACATCTCAGAAAAACTGGGAAATAGGCGGATACTGGAGCAAAATACCAGAAGCGCAAAGCACCAGACAAAAGGCAAGCCGATATCCAAGCGCTACCGTTGTGGAAGGCTACGGCCAGACTCAGCAACGTCGCAACGGGGGAAATGAGTGGTCGCGCGTGGGAAAGGGGGCCGTCTGTGTCATTCGGCGCGGGGGCTGCGACGGTTTTTCGCGTGAGGTGATCGGCCCGGGCCCGGGGATCGCCGTCACACCCCGACGCGGTGAAAATGACGCGGCCGCTGCGTGCAGCGGGTGGCAGCATTGGGCCGGCGCAGGCGCAGCAGCGCCAGCAGACGACAGCGAGTCGAGGCTGCGTCCGGGGTGGGGAGCCCAGCCCTGCCCCGCCCCTCGCACCTGCGGGCAGGGGGCGGAGGGGGCGTAGGGGCGTGGGCGTGTCCCGTCTCTCTCTCGCATTCTCTCTCTCTCACTCCCTCGCGCGCGCGGTCCTGGAGTTCTCGCGTCGTCGCCGCGCGAGGAGGATTTTGGGGGGCGGGGAAAGGGGAGGCTGGCTGGCCTCGGCCGGAAAGAGGAGCCGCTCCGGACGCGGCCCGCGGAGCCGCGGGGGGTCCCTCCCCCCCCCCTTCCCCTCGGCTATGCGCACTGCCCCTCCCCTTCGCGCCCTAGAGCCCGGGCTCGGCTCGGCAGGGCTCGGCTCGGCAGGGCTCGGCTCGTCAACGTCCGCGTTATGGCACAGTAGGCCAGGGAGCACAAGCACATGCCCCGTCCCCGTCGGCGCGGGCCCCGCGGGCCGCGGAAAGAGGATGCCGCGACCCCCACGCACGTCGCGGGGGCGCACGGCACGGGTCCACTACTGTCTAACCGAACGTCCAGTCCAAAGCAAAGAAAAGGCTTTACTCCGCCGCTATCGACGCGGCCCGGTGCCTCTCCGGCCTCTAAGGGGCAGGGCCAATGACTATTCCCGCTATCGATTCTTCCACACGTACACACACACACACGCGCGCGCGCCCACACACGCTCACTTATGTATATACACATACACACACACTTTTCGGGAAGCACCAACACCAAAAATATAAAAGGCACAACACAACGTAATATCTTGACATCTAGGTCCCGCCTTGCGGCGGGACTCGTGCTACGCTGTCATTTACGAATCATCTGTTTCCAAATCCAATCTGCTTTTTACTAATCAATCACTTTCGCACCCATTTCCATTCATTTTACGCGGAAGCGGGTCGGGGATGGCTCTCAGCGCTCGGCTCGGGCTCGGCAGCTCTCAGTGCTCCCTGCTCAGCGGTAGCGGTGCTCAGCCGCGCTCAGCCGCGCTCAGCCGCGCTCAGCCACGCTCAGCCACGCTCGGTGGCGCGGCCGGCCGGCGCGTGGCGGGGCGCCCCCCGGCGGACACGGGCGTGCTCGCGGGTGCGGGTGGTGCGGGTCGGGTCGGCGGATCAGACCAGATCGGCTCGGCGGGCGGCGGGGGGAGGGCCAGCAGGGCCAGCATCAGCATGGGCAGGGCGGCGGCGGGCGGCGGGCGGCAGGCGGCCAGCGGGAGTCACCAAGGCCTTTAGGCGCGAGGGTGTGAATGGCCTGTGCCCGGTGCGGTGACGTCGGCGTCGGCGGGGGGTCTTGTGTGCAGGGCAGGCGAGGCGGCAGGCGAGAGGGCGGGCCTGTGCCGTGTCAAGCCGCTGCCAGAGGCCGGCAGGGCCTTGGGGGCGCACACGGCGCGGGGGCCGGCGGCTGAGGTCCAGCCGGGGGCCGGTGGACCTGCACTCCACACTCACTTCACTGGTAGGACCGCGGCCATCCAGCACACAGGGGGTGGATGTCACTGGGGATGGGGGCGCGGCGGCGCGGCGCGGCTGGCGGTGGCGGTTCGGACGGATCGGGGACGAGGCGTCGGCAGCGTCGGCAGCGTCCTCATCGCGCCGGGACTGTGCCGCGCGGCTGTCACCCCTGCTCGCGGGGGGCCGGGACGGCGGCGGGCTCGCGGCCGCGGGATCGGCGGGCGACGCGGACGCGGCCGGCCTGTCGGGTCGGTCGGCGGTGTTCGCTGACGGAGCGCTCCACTTCACTCGACTTGACTTCGCGCTGCTTCGCGTCGCTTCGCGCTTCGCGTCGCCTCGCCACGCCTCGCGCAGGGGCTGCCGGGGACGGGACCCTGGGCCGTGGGGGCCGCTGGCAGGCCGCTGGCAGCACACGACTGCGGCAGCGGCCCGCGGCGCGGCGGGCGGCGGGGCGGCGGGCGGCGAGGGGCCGCGTTGGGGGCCGGCTCGGCTCGGGCTCGGTGCCTCGGTCGGGCTCGGCGCGCTTCGGCTCCGAGTCGGAACCATCGCCAGCGTCAGAGCCGGGAGGACCCCCCGCCACCCCCTCCCCCCGCCCTGTCCTCACCCCCTCGACCGCAAAGACAGTTACAATTTCAACAAAGTGTGAAATAAATAAAACGTCGACGTGTACTTCGTTGCCGAATTTCCGCAGCCGTCCTCTGAATTGCCCTGGGACGTCGTCTCCGAGAGAAGTGCCGTGGTTCGTACGGTTTTCGAGATATCGTCGATTTGAGAGCGAGAATCTGGCAAGAACCGGTTTTGCGCCCCTTCTGCTCTCAAATCGTCGATATCTCGGGAACCGCGGGAGGTTTGGATTTTCCATCGAAAATCTCGCTCGCGTGCGGCTGCCCCCTTAATCCATTCCGAGCTTTGGATTTCATTTTCAGAAACACCGATTCGGCTGCTCTGGGCCTCATTTAGACCACATTTTCACCAAGGTACCGAAATCCGTGTCGCAGGCCGGGACGAGGGCGGTGATACGGTGCATGTTGACATTTTCATACTCTGTGCGGCTCTCTGGGCGGCCGCGTCCGGCCGCGGGGTCCTTCCCCCGCCCGGCACGGCCCGCACAGCCCGCGCGGCCCTGGGGGTGGCCCCCGCCGGCGCGGGGTCCGCCGGCGGGCCCGGGGCCCAGGTGGGCGGTGGTGGGCCCTCTGCTCAAGGGATCGACGCGCTCCCCGGCCGCCGGGCGCATGCGCGGGCCCGCAGAGGGGGTGTGGTGGCCGGGGGCGGGGGCCGGCGGGGTGCTCCCACCCCCGCGCCGCCCCCGCGCCGCGCTCCGGCCGTGCCTACCCCTGGCAAATCCTGGCCGCGTGGAGAGGGTGTGCAACTCCCAGCCAGACACGCTAACGCTGGGGGAGGGGGTCGGCGAGGCCAAAGCCCCAGCGGCCCGGACTGGCACGGCCCGGCCCGGCGCGGCCCCGACTTGGTCACGGGGTAAACCTCCTCTCCGGGGCAGCGAGTCCACCCGGAGCCGCGGAGGAGCCGGAGGAGTACGCCGGCGAGGAGGGGAGGGGGGGGGGCGAGCACCGGAACAGCGGCAGGGCGTGCTCCGCGGGGCCGCAGCCCCGCAGCGGGGGTCAACGGAACGTGGCGTGCGCCGTGGGAGAGAGAAACTCGGCAATCAATAACAGAGAGGCCGGATGCGGAAGTGGAAAAGGTTGAAATGGAAGTGCAGGGCGCGGCGGTGTCGGTGGCGGCTGGGGGCGGCGCCGACGTGAGCCCACTGCCTCGGCAGCGTGGCGGCCACGTCGCCGTCGCCGCACGGGTCCAGCCGAGCCTCCTGGCCGGCGGCGCGGCCGGAGCGCCCGCCAGCGCTAGGGTAGGCCGGCCCGCACGACGCGGGTGCACTCACGGCCCGGGAGTTGCCTACCCGCCGGGCGCCATGCGTGCCGCGCGCCGCCCCGCACTGTACTGTACGACTCGGACCCGAAATAGGCGCGGCGGCGCGCGGCGGCCGCGCCGTGCCATGCGGGCGTATTTCCGGAAGGGAAACGCATGCAACGACGGCTCTGACTTTGTCGCTGGTGGTGTCGGCCACCGCGCCCCTCTCCGCCTCCTCCGTCCTCGTCCTCGTCCTCGTCCCCTCCCCCGAGCCCGCGGCGCGGCGCGGCGCGGTTACACCGGCGGCGGCGGCGCAGCACGAGCGGGAGCTGCATGGCGACCGACAGCGAGAGTAGTTGCCCCGCCGCGAGGAATAAAAAGGAGGAAGGTCAGGGACGCGGGAGCACGCGGCAGCGCAGGGAAATGCGGGCCGGGAGAGAGAGAGCGAGAGAGAGCGAGCGAGGGCGAGAGTGAGAGAGTGAGAGAGAGGGGGGGGGGGCGAGGTGGGCTCACCGGCAGGAGGACGCGAGACGCGACAGGAGGGATTTCGCTTTTTACTATCGGTGAGTGAGAGAGGAGATAAGCCCCGGCTGATCGGCGACACACATCGCCTTCGCCGCCGCCACTCCTTAAGGACACCGCCGATAAGCGGCAACATTTATCACAGCGCCGTGCGGCGCGGGTGCGGCGGATACACACATCACACACGGTACCACCGCGGCCTTTAATTAATTACTTGTCGTGATGCAAGTATGCCTCGATTTCTTTAAAAAATAAAATGTATCAAAATATTTCAAATAATTTTTCTTTAAAAAAATGATTATTTTCAGTGTCCTCTCCCCTGTAGAAAAAAATTGTACACGTTACAGAATAATAAAAAAATTGTAAGTTTTTAGCGATCCCCTACAAGCAAATTTTATTTTCGGGGGTCCTGTCCCGTGGCGATTAAAGGTCGCGAGCCACGAGAGCGTTTCCGTTGCCCGGTGCAGTGAGATAAGGAGGACTGAGGACCGTGCCGCCGCGAGGCGTTGCGGGGAGTGCCGCGGCGGCGGCGGCGGCGTGTGCAGCCAGGCACTCGGAGCACTCCAACTAGCCGACCGCCGCGGCGGCCCGTGGCTGCAGCAGGTCGTGGTGATAGCGGCAGCGGCAGCGGCAGCGGCAGCATTCGGCGGCGCGGGGAAGCCGCACGTGTGGCGTGCCGCCGCCGCCGTGCCGCGAGTAGAGAGACCCAGAGTCTCTCTAGCCGAGAGCCGCGCCGCCGCCGACGGCAAGGGTGTTACGTAACGCGGAGGGTGACCGTCACGTGACGGCGGCGGCGGCGGCGGCGGCGGCGGCGGCGGTCGAGGACGTCCGCGTGTGTCAACGGAGAGCGTCGGCTGCCCGTGTGACAGGCAGGCAGGCGGACGGGCGGCCAGACGGACTGGGGCCAGCGGCAGCCGCGCTAGGCACTGCAGCCCTGCCATTCCCACAGGGAATACTTGCTCTTTTCTAAGGAAAAACCAAAGCCGGTCGTTGTTGTGATAACGAGCCAGCCGGCCCGGTCCTCGGTTCTCGGTTCGGCTTCACAATCTCAGTCCTCGCTGGTCCCCCGCTTCGCCCCCAGAGACCATGCAGTGGGACGGGGAGCCCCCCCCCCCCCCCTGGGGCCCCCCCGGCCGCGTGGGCGTGGGGCGTGGCTGGTGCATGAAATGGTTCTCCTTTAGCTGTTTACCACTGAAGCGGCGCTCCCCACCCCCTCTCTTTCCCTTCCACTCCCCCACCCACTCAATTTGGGTTCGGTGTTCGATTCGACGCTGTGTGTGTGTATGTGTGTGTGTGCGTGTGGCTCGGCTCCTGCCGTGCGGGGAGCGTCCTTCGTCCTACGTGCCTTTTGCGACGGCGGTGGCGGTAGCAGCGGCGGTAGCGGCGGCGGTAGCGGCAGCGACTAGGCAGCTTTGGCATTTGCCAAGCTTGCAGCCAGAGCCCCGCGGCCCGGCGTCGGGCCCGGCCCAGAATCTCATTGTGCGACCCCCCCCCCCCCCCCTCTCTCTCTCTTCCTCCCACCCCCTATGCTCCCCTCGCTATCTATCCGCCCCCCTCTCCCTAACTCACACTCCAACTCACTCCATCGCGTCGCGTTATGCAGTGGATGTGCGCCCGACTGCGGATATAACAACGGGAAGGGGGGGGGTGGGGGGTGGAGGGTGAGGCAACTCGCGCGCAGCTCGCGCGCATCTTGCGCGCCACTCGCGCGCTGTATGTATATCTAGATACGAAAACTGAGTATCTGGCCTAACACTGCCAGCAGCCCGCTTCCAGGTGATCCAGCCCGGCGCGCTTAATTTTTTTACGCGGGCGCAGATAAAGTAATCTCCGCTGCCGCCTCTTCGCCTCCTCTTTTGCTCACCGCGCGGCGCGGCTGTGTTTGCGAGATGTTCTTAGCGAAGCCCTCGGGCAATAAAGAAGGCCGTGCCGGGCTCTGTGAGATAAGGCGCTGCGGGGGTGGCCAGGGGTGGCGAAGCCACCGCGACCACATTAAATTTTTTTTTTGCATTTTTCGTAAATTTTTCTATCCGGTTTGCAGCCTCCTTCAGACCTAGCTTACCGTTTTGAACAACTGAGATACTCGTCTTTTTTTTTTTGTGGAGCCGTACGATTCGACAACGTTTTCTCACGTTTTATTATTTTTTTCCCCCTAGCGATTATTAAGTCATGGTACGTCAGCGAAGAGCTCCGCTTCTGGGTCCACACGGGTTCGACAGTAGTACATATTACATTCAGGTACACACACACACACATACACACACACAAGGGGAAGAGGTGGGGTGATGAGTGACAAGAAGAGGTGGGGGGAAACTGCCAAAAAAGCCCGCTGTCGTTACGAGCTAATGAACGTATTTCACAGCGCGCGCCTCAACAACTCGCTTGCATGCGGCACGTGACGGCGAATAGCGGTCCGGGGCGGCACCGCGGCACAGCGGCGGCGCGTGGGCCGCGGGCCGCGCGTCTGTCTGCCTCGCACTCATGGGGCGTCCCGTGGGAGGGAGCGAGCGGGACGGAGATAGGAGAACACACCGCCACCGTGGGGAGCAGGAGGAGGACGAGGGTCGCCGTCGTCGGCGGGCCGTGGACCACGCGGCGGCGTGGCCTGCACCGGTCGTTGCCGCCGCTACCGCCTCCGCAGCCGCTGCCACCGCTACCGCAGCCGCCGCCACCGCTACCGCAGCCGCTGCCACCGCTACCGCAGCCGCCGCAGCCACAACAGCCACTCTTTACTCAACGCGACGCTAACCAGAACGGACCAGTGCGTACCCGCACACCGCGGCTGCGGCGCTGCCGCGACCCAACTCCACCCTCGGGGGTCCCCAGTGTGTGAGACAGAGACAGAGAGAGGGGGATCTCGGAGGAGACGGGCAGCATCACCAGCAACACCAGCAGCAGCAGCCCAGAGGCACACGATGGAGGCCTCAGTGCCCCCCGTTGGAATACTGATCACGAGTGTACGATCGGGGCTCTCTGCCAGGCCGTGCCGCCGACACGCCCCGCCCGCACCGACTGCCCGCCTCGCTGCAGAAGTCGTGATTACAGCAGCGATGGCTGCGGCTTCGGGACGGCTGACGCGGAGGCCCACACGGGCCGGCGTGTTATGCTGGCGTGGCGCGGCGCGGCGCGGACCTTGTGCGAGACGCTGTACAGGGAGGACTCTCACGCCGACGCTGTGCAGGCGGCGGCGGCGGCGGCGAGCGGCCGGTGCCTCTGCTGCCGCTGGTGCAGCGCGCCGGGGAGGTAGGCAACGGCGGCGCACGGCTGCGCTGCGGGGAGGCGCACGGCCTACCCAGCGGCCCCCGCAGGACCCCGCGGGACCGCGCCGGCCTCCGGTGCCGCCCTTCGCCTCGCCACGCCCATCGCGCGCCCCCAATAACACCGCCGCCACCACCGCCTGCTTGCCTTTGTTTCTTCTTCTTCTTCTTCTTCTGTGTCCCCCGCGCGCATCTTTTATTATCGATTTTCTTTGCACAAAAAAAAAGAAAAAGAAAAGAAAAAAGATTTTTTTCCATTTCTATTAGTACGACGACGACGTCGGTTTCGCTTGATCGATGATCGGGTTGTGACGGACGGGGACCGCAAGGTTCATTTTTTTTTTATAAAGAAGCCTCCCGTTTATTGTTCCATTGTGTAAAAGTTTTCTTGTTCTTATAATTTTATTTTTCCTCCCTGAAACGTCCGTCTTTTCTCCCCTGTGCAGAGTTTTCTCTTTCATGCACCCACCACCCTCCCTGCTCCTCCAAGAGCTCCCGTCGTGCCTCTCTCCTCTCTCTCTCTCTCTCTCGCTCTCATTGACCCGGTCAGTGCGCCCCGACAGCGCTTGGGATGTCGCGGGCTTAACCCTCGCACCGCTGGCATGACGCGTATCTATATATAACTGACGCCTACAGCTGTCGGTTTAACTTTCAGCCGGCCCTGTTTAGGACCGCGGCTGCCGCCTCCGCCCGCCTCATCCGGGGCCCATTCTTCTTCGTTTGGCCCTGACAGCTGCCCCGCTCCCCACCACCCCTCCCCCAGTCCAGCACCGTGCCGGAAGCTACATGCAACACCTTTCACTTCCACGGCCCTCTCTTGTCTCTTTACAATTTCCTCGCTGTCGTTCCGCTTGTGTTTTCAGAGTCGTCGCGTCAATAACAAGATCAGAGCGACACGAGCAGGACACAACACAGCATGTTTGTCACTGACGTATATGTGTTGTAGTTTTTTTTTTGGCCTTTGCTCTGGGAAGTGCCGCAGGAAATTGTGTTTTTTTCTGCACTTTATTCGGCGTGCGAATAACCAAGTAGTACCGGGGTACCGGCGGGTACCACTCGGGTACCAGTCGGGTACCAGCCAGCGCCTGCTAACGACCCGGCCGGTAATCAGCAGGAGTCCCTCTCATGACGCATTCAGGCCCGCCACTCTCATCCTCTTCTTCTTCATTTTCTTCTTCTCCGTCTGCAATGTGCTTTTGTTGCTTTCTTTTTCGCCTTCTTTTCGCTCCACAGCGGCGGCGGCGGCGCGCGGTGACGCAGCCTTGAACCGTTGGCGCACCGCGTGTGTCTTTTGCGGAGGGCGTCAAACGCGTTCCGTCTGCTCCGGGCGGGAGGAGGGAGGGAAGGAGGGAGGGGGAGGGAGCGCGGGGGGTGGAAGGAGGTGCCTGGTGTGGGGGGCCGAGGCGTGGCGTGTGGCGTGTGGCGTGGCGGGGCGGGGGGGCGTGTGGCCGGGCACGGCACAGGGCCGCGCAGGCTTTGGCTTTTGAGGTTGGCGTAAGGTCAGTGCAGCCCTGCGCAGCTCAGGGGCGTGCCGCCGTGCTGCTCGGAGGGGTGGCGGCGGCGGCGGCGGCGGCGGCGGCGGCGGCTAGTGGATCCCCGAGCAGAGCCTTCGCTGTTGTTTCCGGCGAAGGTCACTGGAGTGCAGCGGTGGCGGCGGTGCGGCAGCGCATTGTCATACTGAGGGGGGGGGGGGGGGGGGCGGGGGAGGAGGCCACTCGGAATACTCGGCGTGTGCACGCCGGCCGTGCTCATATTCACGGACCCCGATACACATCACCGCGGCACCTCTCGACGCCACTGCTTTTTCGCACATAATTACATATTTTAAAATTTTGATTTTTTTGGGGAGGGAGGGGTTGCGGCCGGGGTCGATGCCCTTTGAGCGACCCCATTGTCCGGCAGCTCGGTGGCGGCGGGGGGGGGGGGGGGGGGGAGGGTTGTCCCATTCGCGATGAGCCCCAGCGTTTCAGTTCGGTTACTGGGCAAATGGCTTGTAAACGGGGCGGCGCGTGGCGGCGCGTGGCGGCGCGTGGCGGCGCGTGGCGGCGCGTGGCGGCGCGTGGCGGCGCGTGGCGGCGCGTGCGTCCCCGGCCGCCCGCACGCCCTTCTTTGTTCTCGGCCGGCAGCGCGGCCTTGGGTGACCACACGACGGCGCCCCCGCCGCCCCCGCCGCCCCCACACCATCCCCTGCGAGATGCCGTGCCGGGCTTTACCCCACTTTCGTCCCCTCCCTCCCCTCCCTCCGCTCCGCACCAGGCCTTCCACCCGGCTGTGGCTGACGGATTTGTTTGAGGGGGGGATTACAGGTACGTTGTGGCACCGCGTGCAGAGTGGTGCCGGGGGGGGGGGGGGGGGCAGGATGGCTTATGGTAGCCGTGCCCCCGCAACCCCCCCCCTCACATCAAGGTCATTTCCAAGTTACGTAACGCCCCGCAGAGGTGACGTACAACAACTCGTACAACTGCATTTTCGTGCAAACGGCGGCAAAACAACACAACAAATATTTTTTTAAATATATATAATACTTATTTATGGTTAACACGGCCGACTCGCCCTTCATGATCTCATCTTCACTCTCTCGCTTCACTCTCCGCCCTTCTCCTCCTTTCCGGCCCGCCTTCCCCTTCCTGTGTCCTCTTTGTGGGCGCGTCTGTGTGCGTGTGTGCGTGTCTGCGTGTCCGCGTGCCCGCGCGGCTCCGAGAGTCGCCTATCGCGCCGCCCGCCCTCTTTTGTTTGCCGAAGGGGCTCGCACGACGGCGTTACGTGTATCGTTAATCTGTCAGTGGTGTGGAGGGGGGGGGGGGAGGGGGGCTGCGGGGGCCCCTCACACGGGATGGGAGCGCGGCGTCCGGGGGGCGTTGCCGGCAGCGGGGTGCGCCGCGCCGCGCTGCGCCGGGGTGGGGTGTGGTCCGACGACAGTCCGCGAGTCCGCGCTCCGCCAGCGTCGGCAGCGAGCAGAGCGACAACCCGGGAATACTGAACAGGTGTCCGCAGGCCGCGTGTGTGACAGGCGGCGGTGGCAGCGCTGGAATCTCTTCTTCTCTCTGTAGAGTGCAGTGCACGGCCTGACACTTGCTGCCGAAATGGAGATTATTACCTTCCGTCCCCTTCGAACGCGACCTCCCCTATAAAGGCACGCGAGCCTTTGAGTAAGACAGAGACAGAGCCACGAAGCGCCCCTTTTCGGAGGCAGTCCTGCATGCAGGTGCAGGGCTGGCGTCGCGGCCGAGAGGTGTGGCGCGGTGCGGTGGGGGAGGGTCGGAGGGTCGGAGGGCCGGAGGGCCGCCGCGGGCGCCACTGCTGGCGATGCGACGGGGATTTCTCCACGGCGGCGGCCACCCCTCCCCTCCCCTCCCTGCTCCCTTCCGCCCCCAGCGCTGCCCGAGTGAGGTGGGGTGGGGCAGGTCAGTGCACGAAACCCTACACGGGGGAGGGGCGGCGGTAGCCGGGCGCCGGGCTCCGAGGGTAGGCAAAGAGCCGGAGCGGGGCGCGGGGCGGAAAAGAAGCGGAGGCCTGCGAGAACAGCACTGGGAATAGGCGAAGACGGGAGCGGTGACGGGTTATGGGAGATGACCAACAACACAGCTTTATGACCCTCACCAACCATAGTGATTGTTATTTTAATTTTTTTTATCCCAAAGACTGATAAAATTTGTAAAAAAATGTTTTCCCTCTGGCTTTTTTTTTTTCGTTTTTTTTTTCAAAGGCATTCCGGTCTATTATGTTCACAAATTTTATTAATATTTTTTTTTTCTGGCCGGTGACGAGTTGGCAACCCTGCTCTGCTGTCCCCCGGCCGGGCACCCCACCGATCATATTGTGCCCCGCCCCTGCCGCTGAGCGGCGGCGCCCCGCTACCGGCTGTGTTGCAGCGGTAGCTGCGGCGGCAGCCGCGGCTTGCCGTGCCATACCTGCAATGAGCCACGGGAGGAAAAGAGAAAGGGACTGTGTCTGTGTGTGTATGTGAGAGAAAGAGAGGAGGGGGGACAAGGCGAGGGCACAAATTAGATTAAAGGTGTATGGGCTCGTTGTGAGTGCGCGGGCGAGGGGCGAGGGTCACCTGCAGACGATGGGCAGACAGCAGACAGGCAGACAGACAGTCCGCTGTAACCGCGCTGTAACCGCTGCCGACAAGTACATGTTGTCGGTGCACGCAGTCAGACAGGCGACTGCCGCGATCGATCCTTATCCGGCATCATCTGTTATCAGCCCTCGGGAAGGCCTTTATCACACTCGTGCCGGAAGCCTGGAAGCGGGCCGAAAGCCCTCTCAGGGGACACACGAGAGTCGAGACGGGGGCGTGCGACGCCTCCACATGCGCGGACACAGGGCAGCCACGCCGCAGCCACGCCGCAGCCACGCCGCAGCCAAGCCGCAGCCACGCCGCAGCCACGCCCCGCAGCTGCCCGCCTACTGCCTTGCCCTGCCCTGTGACGACCTCGGCACTTACCCACTTTGCCTGTCCACTTGTTCCGTTCTCGTACCACCATACCATCCTCATACCGGGCTCGGAGGGGGCGAGGTAGGGGGAGGAGGAGGTTCTGTGCCTTTGGGTTTTCGTCTAGCGTGCCCCGAGCGCGGCCTCTCTCTCTGTGCCCCCCGCTGTACACACACTGTACACGCACAGGACCCCCGCATGTCCTGCACTCGCGCCATGTCGCGGCGGTATCAGCAGGATCCCCCCTCCGCCCCCCCCTCCCCCTCTCCTTCCCTTCCGACTTCTTCCTTTAAAG